>CM075960.1:216537234-216622860 GCA_038048745.1 Coluber constrictor foxii
CAGTCTATGGAGCTGGCAGCAGAATTGGACAGTGAGGTGGCTGGGGAGGAACATGGACCAGTCCTGGAGTCTGGGGAAGGCCCGGACAAGGGCTCTACATCGGAGGCAGAGAAAGTTCCATCTGGGAGGTACATGCTGCCTCCGGAGCCTCCAGAGTCGGACCTCAGCAAGGCAGAGGAACAGGGGGAGCCTGTTCCCAGTGCACAGAGCTGCCTGAAGGCAAGAACAGTTAAAACAAAAAGGACAACTCAGGAGTAAGGCCTGGAGATGATTGGCCCCTCCCATAAGACTTTTAAAAGAGGAGTAAAAGCACGTGGGCCTTTGCAGGAAGCAACATTGTTCATTCTGTGCAGTTTAAAGTCTGAAGCTCTGTTTGATTCTGGACTCCGTGTGGCTTTGCCAATGAGGTCTTTGGCAGCGTGCCAAGGGAGATAAAGGTGGGTGATTATCAGCCTTATCCCGACTTTACAACTATTTGGGAGTCATCTGTGAATGAACAGAATTCACAGCTGTTAAAATAAAACAGATTTTGGGGACTACTCGTAGGTTTTACTGACTCAGGAAGCCTAGGTCAGAACAAGACGGCAGTTTCTTCCGGAGCCACAAGACAGAGTGAAATGCCAGCTTTAAGAACGAACCAAATGCCTCTCCTTCCAACAGCAAATCGCATGAACTTGCAATTTAAACCTGTCAGGAAGTAACTACATAAAGATAATTGGAACTGGTCCATGGCCATGTGGTTGGATTACCAAGCCCCCTCATTTGGAAAGAATGAAGAGAAGTGACAACTCACTCTGCCAAAATGCTTCTATTTTCAGCTAAGAGAAATCACGAATGTTGGCGGCATTTTCAGTGAGTGGAAACCCACCCACAGCTCCCGAAGTATAGGTAGGTCTTATATTGGAGTGGCTTCAATTTCCCTCTGGTTTGGGTTTCTTGTAGAAATTCCATATCTTTGTCCCACAGTTACATCATCATCATTGGAGTTGGAAGGGACCTTGGAGGTCTTCTAGTCCAACTCCTTGCTCAAGCAGGAGATCCTATCCCATTCGGCTGTGGTTCCTGATGTCCCGATATAGTCAGTTGGTGCCGTCACTGAATTGGGGGTGAGTCGTTGGCCCCCACGGATGGGGTTCGCAACTTGGGCGTCCTCCTGGACTCATGGCTGTCTTTAGAAGGGCATATGACAGCCCTGGCTGGGAGGACTTTTTATCAGGTTTGCCTGATCTGCCAGTTGTGTCCCTTTCTGGATCAGGACTCATTACGCACGGTCACTCATGCCCTTGTCACCTCACATCTGGACTACTGCAATGCTCTCTACATGGGGCTCCCCTTGAAGAGCACCCGGAGGCTCCAACTGGTCCAGAATGCGGCCGCACGGGTGGTGATCGGAGTGACGTGGCGCTCCCATGTGACTCCCCTCCTGCGCGAGCTGCACTGGCTGCCGATGGTCTTCCGGGTGCACTTCAAGGTTTTGGTTACCACCTTTAGAGTGCTCCATGGCATAGGACCTGGGTACTTGCGGGACCGCCGTCTGCCACCAATAGCACTGGCCAGTACGCTCTCATAGAGAGGGGCTCCTCAGGGTGCCTTCAGCCAAACAGTGTCGACTGGTGGCCCCAAGAGGGAGAGCCTTCTCTGTGGGGGCACCTGCCATCTGGAACGAGCTCCCCCCAGAGATAAGGAGGATTCAAGACTTACGCACTTTCCGCCGCGCCCTAAAAACGTTTCTATTCCAACAGGCGGGTCTGGCCTAACTCTCCTTTTAAATTGGGTTTTAAAATGTTTTATATAAACGTAAATTGGATGTTTTAAAATCTTCTGAGCCTAAACTATTTAATCCATTTTAATAGCTTTTAACTTTTGTATGTAAACTGTATTTTTATTTTGGCTGTTCACCGCCCTGAGTCCCTCTGGGAGTTGGGTGGTATATAAATTTGAATAATAAAAATATAAATAAATAAATAAATTCCAAAAAAGCAATTCTCCAATCTCTTTTTAAAATCCTTCTGTAATGGAGCACCCAGAACTTCTGGAGGCAAGTTGTTCCATTGATTAATTGTTCTCACTGTAAGGAAATAATTCCTTAATTCTAGGTTGCTTCTCTCTTTGATTGGTTTCCATCCGTTGCTTCTTGTCCTGCTCTCAGGTGCTTTGGAAAATAGGATGACTCTCTTTTCTCTCTCGAATATTGGAAGACTGCTATCATGTCAACCCTAGCCCCTCTTTTCACTAGACTACATAATGATATCCCTGAATGTGTCCATTGATCATACCGGCTGTCTCACCCTTCTACTTCCTTAATCTTGCCAAGAATGATTGTTTTTCTCTGGTATGGTATGTTATCTGCTTGCGACACAAATGCCCCAAACCCAGGCATTTCAGCTTGCAAATAATTGCCTGAAGCAGCAGCCAATATTAATTTTATCAGTATTCATTGATTGATTCTTCTTCCTATCCACGTCAGACTTAGTAATCCTCTCTAAATCCATAATTCAAAGGCATCTGTCTTCTTTGTCTTGAGTTTTCCTCGGTCTCCAGCTTTCACATCATCACGGGGAATCGTGGCTTGCTTTTAATGATGCCCAGTTTGGCAATTTTTTCTTTAGATCCCACCAAATGGGCTAAAAGAGAGCAGGCTTCCAACTTCTCCAGAACTCTTCAACAGGTGTGATGTTTTGAGATCACACATCGACGTGTGTGATGTTTACTGAACATGCCGGGGATGTCTCCTGGGATATTTGTCATTTTACCAAGAGTATAATTTTACTGACCGATCCATATAGATATAGAAGAAGCAAAGCCAGTTCTAAGGCTTTGATGCAAAGCACATCATAGTAAAAAAACCTTTTCTGTCCTCCGGTGTCCACCAACCCAAGCTAAGCATTTTGTTTTGGTAAAGCAGTCTGCACTTTTCAAAAATCTTCAGCGTCTGACCTTGGGGCTGTGAGATTTTCTCAGGCTGCAAACGGCTCACGTAGATTCCTTTTCTCCCTCCCAGCTCCTCACATATTCCAATGATAATCATTTCCCCTTTCTTAGCTTCTTTGTCAAGTTGAGAGTGGAAAGAAGCATTTTGTGAGGGCAGTAAAAGAGACTGTTGGCCTCCTGGTGGAATCCAGTGAGGCTCCTACTTAGAGAACTGGTTTGATGTCAACATTAATTTTGGCATCTTAATTTAATGTTGGCATCCCTTAGCTTCTTTGTCAAGTTGAGAGTGGAAAGAAGTGCCTTGTGAGTCCACCTTGACGTAGGGATTGGGTTGGCCCATCCCACTCCTGCCAGCAGAGGAGGCCCGCTGTGGGTCCTGGTCAGCCCAATTATCCCTGCTGGTGGGGTATAGGATGAGGACCTTCTCTGCTGTTGCTTCTGTTTGGATCTTGATCTTCGATTTTGATCTTGGAGTCTTAGTGGACAATCAATTAAATATGAGCCAACAGTGTGCAGTGGCACTCAAAAAAGCCAATGCAATCCTAAACTGGGACCTTCTTTCACATGTGGTGGACATGCCCTGAAGTGAAAAAATATTGGAATAGAATTGGGAGATGGTTACAAGAAATAATTAGAGAAGTAGAGCTGACACTGGAATTATTTCTCCTGGGAATAGTGAAGAAGAGTTATGGAAAGAAAAAGACCCACTTAATAATACACATAACTACAGCTGCTAGGTTGGCTTATGCTCAATACTGGAAAGAGAAAGTCCTGCCACTAGAAGAACTTATATTTAGGAAAGTACTAGAGTGAGCAGAGATGAGTAAATTAACTCATGAAATAAATAATGATGAAAACTCTGATTATTATACTGTGTGGGAAAGGTGGTATGAATGGATGAATGATAAAATCAAAACAGGAGTAAAAGGTGTGTTAAATAAACAATAACAAACAGCCAAAGTGACACCAGGTAATATTATGTATATATATATATAAACACTGCATATCTGATGTTAATAGAAATGTAAACTTTTGTATGTATAAAAATTTAATAAAGTATATTTATAAAAAAACAAACAGAGGGATACAATCAAGATCAAGGTGGGTTACTGCTATCACTCTATAAAGCCTTGGTAACACCACATCTAGAATATCACATCCAGTTTTGGTCATTATAAAAAATACGTTGAGACTCTAGAGTGCAGAGAAGAGCAACCAGGATGATTAGGGGACTGGAAACTAAGACATATGAAGAACAGTTACTGGAACTGGGAATGGCTGGTCTAGTGAACAGAAGGACCAGGGGAGACAGGATAGCATCTTCCAATATTTGAGGGGCTGCCACAGAGAGGAGGGGGTCAAGCTATTTTCTAAAGCACCTGTAGACCAGACAAAGAATCATGGATGGAAACTGAACAAGGAGAGATTTAACCTGGAAATAAGGAGAAACTTTCTGACAGTGAGAACAATCAACCAATGGAACAGAAGTTGCCTTCGGAAGTTGTGGGAGCTTCATCACTGGAGGCTTTCAAGAAGAGACTGGACTGCCATTTGTCAGAAATGGTGTAGGGTCTCCTGCTTGGGTGGGGGGCTGAACTAGATGACCTACAAGATTCCTTCCAACTCTGTTGATCTGTGTCTAATGCAACCTATGAGTAATTTTACATAATGCACTAGCAAAAAAATCATTGAAGCCCTGTGCTCCATTATGTGCTTTTGGCTGATGAGTGATGCTGTTAAAATTGACATTTCTGGGAAAACCCTCCTACACCCATCTGTTTGTTTTTTTAAAAAATCTTCTTGATTTTTTATTTATTCCAGCGAAGCTGGGAGAAAATGTCACGTGGTCACTGTAATGTTAGTTTTCCCCCCTTCTATCTCCCTCTGAAACAAGCCACAGCCTTTGCAACGAAGTGGAATATGAATTGGTAAGATTTTTATGAGTTGATTAAAAACTTTTTTTGTATGAAATGTTGCTAGAGAAGGGAAGGGAAGGGAAGGGAAGGGAAGGGAAGGGAAGGGAAGGGAAGGGAAGGGAAGGGAAGGGAAGAGAGAGTAGGGCAAGAGGAGGGAGGGAGAGAGGAAGGAAAGAAGGAAGGAAGGAGAGAGTTAGGCAAGAGGAGGGAGGGAGGGAGGGAGGGAGGGAGGGAAGGAAAGGAAGGAAGGAAGGAACGAAGGAAGGAAGGAAGGAAGGAAGGAAGGAAGGAAGGAAGGAAGGAAGGAAGGAAGGAAGGAAGGAAGGAAGGAAGGAAGGAAATATTAATCCCCATAATGGAAGAACGGATGAAAAAAAAGTGACAGAAATTGGCAGACATGGCAAAACCATCCTAATTAAGAGAAAAACCAAAAAATCCATCTTTGTTTCTGCTTGTAGACTTTGTGCTCAAAACAGAGTAAAGAAATCCTTGGCTATTAGATTCACTTATTATTATAGAAATGCCCAGTAGTTGCTAATTACATAAAAAGAAAAAAAATGGGGCTGTAAATATTACTTTGTAATTTATTGCACAGAAAAAAAGTTGAAAATCATGGCTATTTTTTTCTCCCTTCTCTTCACATCTCTTTTCTCCTTCCTTTTCCCCATTTTTCCTATGTCTTCCCCATGTCTTTATTTTCATTTCCATTTTATATTAAGGTAAACTTCAGTAAAATATTTCACGTAGAAAAAAAGAAAAGAAGAGAAAGGCAACAGCTGCTTGAACAGCTAGCAACAGCGAGTTCCGCCATCTAAGAGTTTGCTCATTATTTTTTGCTGGAAGACTAATGGACTATAACAACCACATGGTATCACTGTAATGTACAAACCATCTAAAACCCTCCAAAACATCTATAAGCAAACCAAAAACCTCAGCAGCCCCAGAAGATAAAACAGGAGTCATCTAAAACATACAGTGTGTCAGTATTCAATGTATTACTCAGTACAGTATTCTGAGTAATACATCGAAAGAAATCAGAACTCCAAGGCAGGAACGTTCCTTCAGAGGACACGTTTATTGAACACATCATATCAGCGCAGCCGGTGAAAACCAACTCTAAAAGTTTCCCATGGTTACCATGTAATTAAAAGAGCAAAAGATTCTCTCATCAGGCTCAAGGTTGACTCAGCCTTCCATCCTTCCGAGGTCAGTAAAATGAGGACCTGGATCATTCCTTGCAAATCTCAGTCATAAATTTGCCACACAGAGCAACTCTTAGCAGAAGGGACCACAACTTCAGAAATAGCAACAGCCCTTAGACCTCTATACCGCTTCACAGTGCCCTCTCTTAAGCGGTTTTGCAGATAGTTTGCCCCCAACTATCTGGGTCCTCATTTTGTCCACCTCGGAAGGATGCAAGGCCAACTGCTGGCAGCCGGTGATCAGCAGAAGTAGCCTGCAGTTCTGCACTCTAACCATTGCGCCACCGCGGCTCTGAGTTGACAATGTTCTGTTTTCTTCTGAAATTTTTCTTTTCTTGGATTTATCCATGGTTAGCCTTCTGGGGGTTGAAAAGCTCAAGGAGCCTGAGTAGCGTAGGGGAGTAATGCCTCCTACAAAGGCAGCATTTAAGATCCAGCTGCCTGCAATTACTTGCAAGTTCAATCCCAGCCAGGCTCAAGGTCAACTCAGCCTTCCATCCTTTCTAAGGTGAGTAAATTGAGGACCCAGTTTGTTGGAAGCAATAAGCTGACTTCGTATAAATATAAATATACAAAAGTATGAAGGCTATTGCTTAACGCATTGTAAGCCGCTCTGAGTCTCCGGAGAAGGGCGGCATATAAATCAAATTTAAAAAAGGAAGGAAGGAAGGAAGGAAGGAAGGAAGGAAGGAAGGAAGGAAGGAAGGAAGGAAGGAAGGAAGGAAGGAAGGAAGGAAGGAAGGAAGGAAGAAAGAAGAACATTCAGCTGTCTGCAATTACTGTAAATTCAAATCTCCCCAGGCTCAAGGTTGACTCAGCCTCCCATCCTTTCTAAGGACTCAGTTTGTGGGGGCAATAAGCTGACTTTGTATAAATATAGAAAAGTATGAAGGCTATTGCTTAACGCATTGTAAGCCACTCTGAGTCTCTGGAGAAGGGCGGCATATAAATCAAATTTTAAAAAAATGCATGCTGGTGGGTTGCACATTGGCAGTTGTGACCCATATTTTGTGTGACAGGGAGCCACAGCCGAGAGGTGAAAGAGCCACATGTGGCTCCAGAGCTGCAGGTTGCTGATCCCTGACTTAGAGTTATATATCACTTCATAGTGCTTACTCTGAAAACTGCTTAGAGAGGGCTGTAAAGCACTATGAAGTGTCAACTCTGAATCGAACCTGCTTGAAGCCATCTTGTGCTGCTTCATAGTTGCCACACACTAGGGTGGGGGGGAAGATGAGGGGGAAATAGCTAGACCATCTCGTAGACAAAGAGCTCTACCTGGGAACCAAGGTCATCCCAACAAGTGGCAGTAGGAGGAGGAACAGAAGTGATCAAGGCTCCTAGGCAAAGTTAGTTCTCGGAGGGAGCAACGATACAGAGGGGATACCTCGAAGTTGGCAGTGAGAGGTGCGATCTCCCGAAATAACAGGAGGAAGCCGTCAGATCAGACACGAAAGAAATCAGCCTTCATGGCAGATCCAAAGAAGTGTCAACCTAACTGTTTGAATGGAGTAGGAAGAAAAAAAGAGATAAAGCAGCTTGAAATATTGGTGAGGAGGGATGAAAAAGAGAGGGAAACTGGAAAGAGTGATTTTGAGTAAATGTAAATTATATCAGCTGTGGAGTGAGTTCTCCAAGAAGGTAGAAAAATGGCAATTTAGCGGTGGGAGCGGAGACAAGGCGACGATTGATAACGATAAAGACTGATAGCATGGGAAGGTGTGAAGGAAAAGTTCCGACAGGGCATCCTGTGAAGAGTTTAATGATAAACGACAAATTTGGACCAGGATTTGGATAAAATATGAGGTTTGAAAGGAGAAAGCTGGTTGGAGAAATAACAGTGACTGAGCTAAATAGAAGGGAGACATCTTGGATTTAAAGACACATTCACCAAACTGGATATTAATAGAGATGGACTTTTTCTGTGGAGACTGTACGTATCAAAAATTTTAGAAGAGACTTTTTTATAAATAAGAGAAAAACTGAAAAAGGACTATATTTATTAACAGTAAATCTAGAAATGAAGATAAGTGAATCGTAGTTATATATATTTGATATTTAGGTTTATATTTATATCCAACTATTTATATTCATCCATATACTAATATAATTTCTATATTATTGGATCTATTTTTACTCTATTGTATTGTTATATTTATATATGTATTTAATAGTATATATAGGATTAGAAGAAGAACTTAATATATTTATAGTTTGATGTATGCAATATAAAAATTTAGAATAAGGAAATTCTAAATATATTTGATATCCATAATAGACGCTGTAGAAATAGGTGAATTCTAATACATAGCCATGTATTACTATGTTTAGAGACTACTAATTCAACCATAGAATTATAGATATCTTCTCGCAGTATTTAAATTTGGATCCCTTAGGCCAATAAAAACTCTATAATTTATAATATTCAAAGTAATTATCTTTACGTCTCTAGAATATCTCTGTATTTATATTAACTTTGTTTATCTCTCTAGAATAAATTAGAATAAATAGATTAAGAACGAAAAATTAGATAAGTGACGGAGATAAAAGGAGTGGAATCATATCATATGGTATTGTGGAAACATCTTTTTAAAATGTTAAAAATGACAAGTATGACAACGGTCACGAAAATAGGAAAAAAAATCAACTTTGACGATAGCCTTCCCATCGTGACGACGTTCAGTGGAAAGTATGCTGGGCATACTATAATTTCCTTCCAGATATTATAGGTGCTTCAGCTCTGGAGGTTTTGAAGAAGAGATTGGACATCCATTTGTCTGAAATGGTATAGGATCTTCTGGTTGAGCAGGGAGCTGGATTAGAAGACCTCCAAGGTCCCTTCCAGCTCTATTCTGATTAATGATCAGAATTAATGTCTCCTTTTACCTCTCCCATTTCACTCTTTATTTTAATTAATGATTAAAATAAAGAGTGAAATGGGAGAGGTAAAAGGAGACATCCACAAATTAGATGACAAAACTGGTACAATACAAGAGACAATAGCTAGAAATGAACAGAAGACAAAGACATTGGAAGCTAGAACAGAACAAACGGAGAAGAAATTGGAGGAGACAGAAGCGAAATTGACAGCGGTCAATAAGAATCTGGAGGAGGCAATAGCACACTTGGAATTGGAGAAATCAGCGTTTTTCCTAAGATTTCAAAATATAGTAGAAAGCAAGGAGGAAGATCTCCCAAATTTGTTGGCAGAATTACTAGCTGATCCACTGCAGAAAAGTTTGCAAGAAGTTCAAAAAGATACAGTTGAAGCATATAGGATCCATATCAACTACGCACATCGCCACACATTGCCCAAGGAAGTCCATATAAGATTTACAAGAAAAGCAATTAGAGACGAGGTGTACAGTAAGACGAGAGAGGAACTATTCATCTATAAGGGTAAAGAAATTCTAACTTTGAAGCAAATACCAAGAAGAGTAAGGGAACAAAGAAGGAATTATCATTTTTTATCATCACAATTAGCTAAATACAAAATACTATTCAGACGGCTCATACCGGAGAGTATGTTAATTATGTGCCAAGACAAGAAATTTTGAATAGACACTCTGGACAAGTTCTATGATCATTATATAGTCAGAGAAGAAGAACAAGCTAGTAGACAATAAAAGTCAAGTAGAGCAAATTTCAGAGGAGAAAATATCTGAACAAGACATAAGAGAAAGGAGAGAAATGGAGCGCTATGAAAGGGAAGAAGCCAGGACAAGAGCACACAGGGAGACAAGAGCAAAGAAAGGACCAAAACCTTCTGACAAACAGTAAGATAGAAGAAGGAATTAAGTTGCTATCTTAATTTAATGGGTTTAAATTCCCCGGTGAAACAAAAACAAACACTGATAAAGCTTCAAAGACAACATATGGACATTACCAAACAATAAACAACAGTCCAATCAAGAAGCCACTAAAAACACTCCCACCAACATTGACTGGACAAGCCAATAGTATATAAACTGATGATGTTACCTAGTTCGGTCATGAAACGTCTTCAAGAAAAAAACCAAGCATAGAGAGCAACAAGGACCCCGCAGTTGATATCATTCTCCTCCTCCTCTTTTTTCTCCTTTTCCTCCTCCTCTTCTTCCTCTCCACTAACCCCATTACTTTGTAGCACTGATGATTTTACTTAATTGAGTCATGAAACATCTACAAGAAATCCACCAATCTCAGAGAGCACCAAGGATCCCATAGGCCTCCTCCTCCTCCACTCCACCAACTAGACTCACTTCTAGCACTGATGATGTTACTTAGTTGGGTTATGAAACATCTGCAAGAAAACCACCAAGCTCAGAGAGCATCCACCACCAGTTACCAGCCAAAGCAAAGAACTCATAATATAAGTGGCAGAATCCATCCCACGCTCAAGCCAAATATGGTTTTAGGAATGGCACCATCAGACAGCACCAAGCACCAAGGACGCTACAGTTCAACTCTGATATACAAATCTTCCCTTCTGTCAATACAAAAGGCTTTCTTTCTTTCTTTCTTTCTTTCTTTCTTTCTTTCTTTCTTTCTTTCTTTCTTTCTTTCTTTCTTTCTTTCTTTCTCTTCCCCCTCTTTCTTTCTCTCTCTCTTTCTCCCTCCCCCTCTCCCTCCTTCCCTTCCTTCTCTCTCTCGCTCTGTCTCTCTCTTTCTCTCTCTCTCTTTCTTTCTTTTTCTTTCTTCCCATTCTCTTTCTTTCTCTCTCTCTCTTTCTCCTCCTCTCTCTTTCTTTCTCCCACCCACCCACCCACCCTCCCTCTCTCTTTCTTTTTTCCTTCCTTCCTTCCTTCCTTCCTTCCTTCCTTCCTTCCTTCTCTCTTGCTGTTTCTCTCTCTCTCTCTCTCTCTCTTTCTTTCTTTGTCTTCCCCTTCTCTCTTTTCTCTCTCTCTCTCTTTCTCCCCCCTCTCTTCCTTTCTTCCCCCACTGTCTCTCTCTTTCTTTCTTTCTTCCCCCTCTTCCTTTCTCTCTCTTTCTCCCTCCCCCTCTCTCTCCCTTCCTTCCTTCTCTCTCTCGCTCTTTCTTTCTCCCCCTCTCTCTTTCTTTCTCCCACCCACCCACCCACCTCCCTCTCTCTTTCTTTCTTCCCCCACTGTCTCTTTCCTTCCTTCCTTCCTTCCTTCCTTCCTTCCTTCCTTCCTTCCTTCCTTCCTTCCTTCCTTCCTTCCTTCCTTCTTTCTTTCTTTCTTTCTTTCTTTCTTTCTTTCTTTCTTTCTTTCTTTCTTTCTTTCTTTCTTTCTTTCTTTCTTAGCAAGTTTTAACTCTCCTGTTCTTAGTAATACATCAACAAAACCTGCATCCTCCAGGGGCCCTAATATCAGAGCTCTATTTTGCATCTCAAGCCTGTCGTTAATCATAATTGAGCAGGTGGGCGCTTAAGAATCTAAATGCGAAGTGTGGGCAGATTTTGAAAGCCTTCCTCTGGACGTCTATTGTGTGTCTATCTGCAGTGTGCAGGGTGGTATTAGCTACCTTGCAAGTGCTGGAGAACTTTCCAAGTTAAGGAGATTGAGGTGCACTTGAAAATGTGAACCCAAGAAAATTCTTCCAATGGTTCATCAAGAAAAGAAAAGAAAATTAAATTTAGTGTAATTAAACCCAGGAGGAGATGGAAAAATCGGAGGAGGCAGGTTGGATGGATTATCTTGGTTTCCAATATTTCTCCTGTGCAAACAGATATACTAACTATACAGCTTTTTATGCATGTAGCATAGTGTTAACAGCAATGTTTCTGAATCCTGACAACTTTAAGACATGTGGACTTCGACTCCCAGAATTCCCCAGCCAGCCATAGTTGAGAAATAGTGGATAACCTCTCTTCTCTCTCTGAGAATTCTGATTGCTCAAAGATTTCCCTTGGGATTTGTTTTATCAAGGGTTAAATAACAGAAACAGAAGTTAGGACATTTAAAATTATAAGAGAAGGATTAATTTTACCATGACGGTTTATTACGATAAGTTTATTATTAATATGATTTAGCATTATAATTAAGTATTATTCTTTTTTAAAAAATGATTTATATGCCGCCCTTCTCCAGAGACTCAGGGCGGCTTACAATGCGTTAAGCAATAGCCTTCATACTTTTGTATATTTTACAAAGTCAGCTTATTGCCCCCACAAACTGGGTCCTCATTTTACCTACCTTAGAAAGGATGGAAGCTGAGTCAACCTTGAGCCTGGTGAGATTCGAACTTACAGTAATTGCAGACAACTGAATGTTCTCCTTCCTTCCTTCCTTCCTTCCTTCCTTCCTTCCTTCCTTCCTTCCTTCCTTCCTTCCTTCCTTCCTTCCTTCCTTCCTTCCTTTTTTTAATTTGATTTATATGCCGCCCTTCCCAGGAGACTCAGGGCGGCTTACAGTGTGTTAAGCAATAGCCTTCATACTTTTGTATATATATACAAAGTCAGCTTATTGCCCCCACAAACTGGGTCCTCAATTTACCTACTTTAGAAAGGATGGAAGGCTGAGTCAACCTTGAGCCTGGTGAGATTCGAACTCACTAATTGCAGACAGCTGGAGTTAAATATTATATTGAGAAAATACTGTTATTGTATGATCACTACTGATGAACATGATGATGAAGATGACGATAACTATTGCTCGAATTAACTGTAACCAGACAACTCACGGTTTATAGAGACGTTGAAACGGTTGTTCTTTCTTTATATAGTAAAAATTTATATATATATATATATATATATATATATATATATATATATATATATATATATATATTAAAAAAAAAGATTTCCCTTGGAATATTCTAGAAGCTTTCCCTGGGAAAAAAATCCCATTTGTCCTGGAGGAGAGGGCACGGTGACTTGAGCTTCCACCTCTCGGCAAAATAACACCTCGTGAGATCCTCGGTGCTCTCTAGAGATTGTGCAGTCCTTGGAGCTCTCTGAGTTTGGTTGTTTTGCTTGAAGAAATTTCATGAGCCAACTAGGCAGTGGTTGGATTCAGGCGGTTCGGGCTGGTTTGAGCGTATCGGTACCTATATTGCCCAAAACAGGACACAGGGTGTGTGGTGTGCGTCTCGATCGCCTGTTTTCATTCCCAGGAGGCTCCAGGGAGGCTTCCTAGGCCCAAAACGGGGCATAGGAGCGTGGCACATCCCCCCATGGTCCAAATTTGCTCGTGGGAGGGGGGGTGCAGGAAACCAAGTGCTGCCTGTCACATGCCCTATGCCCATCCAGCTGGTCATTAGGGCAGAGAACCAGTTGTTAAATTATTTGAATCCCACTGTAAGATCCCAAAATATACTTGAGTCATCAGAATGCCAACGAGAGAGACTCAAGACGAGGCTTGCAAAAAGAAAAACAGATTTTATTTATGGCCAAAACCAAAATATTGGGTGGGACTATATCCAGAACATACAGGTACAATGCATGCGAGGAGATAGCCACACCTTGGAGAAGATATGGCGTCCTTTTATACCCTCAGAGACATCAGTTTAGTACCCAATTCTGGCCTCCTAATTTAGGTTTGTGTATTCCTTGTTGCCCTGCAAGGGAATAAAAACTTCCCAATTAGTCTTATCTCATCCTTGAGCATTCCTGTTTTTGACTCGTGCGGTATACAGGTCCTCAATGGAAGGCAGGTTGGTAGACATTGTTTTTTTTTTTTTTTGCAGTTCTAATTATTTACTCACAGATAAAGCACATTCTTCTTAAATAGTTCCAGCTTCCAAGCAATAGCCTTGCATTTTTTTTTTCAACATGAACCCCAACCCACGCTTTCTGAAGTCCGCTTATAAATCTTATACGCTTGTATCATAATTCTATCGATGTTGAACAATCGTGACAGGTCAGAGTTTTCGTCTGGGGTCAGATGAATCCTCTGGTTTTCTCTGAAATATTCCCAGCCTTATTCCCGACCTCATTTTGATGGGTGCAAAGATGGGTTTCTCACTGACATTTAACAGATCCTTTTTTTCTGTCTCCCAGATCATTAATATGCCACCTTGTGTCCTGAGACATCTGGTTAATGGATAAACATCTTTGAAAGTTGCTGAAATTCTCAGCCAAAGAATTATTTTCACTTCGAAAGGGGGTGAACCGTATGTGGTTTGGCAGCTACCTTTGATCGAAGCTTTCTGCAAACCAATTGAGGAGAGAAAACATCTAACCGAAATGCGTTCAAATTAAATTAAATTAAATTAAATTAAAGGTTGACTCAGCCTTCCATCCTTTCGAGGCAGGTAAAATGAGGACCTGGATTGTGGGGGCAATAAGCTGACTTAGTATAAAAAAGAACACCGCTGGGGGGGGGGGGGGCAAAAGTCCTACTAAGCAGGTATATACAAAAGTATGAAGGCTTGCTTAATTGCTTAATGCATTTTAGGCCGCCTTCAGCAATGCATTAAGCAATGCCTTAAGCAATGCATTAAGCCGGCTTACAATGCATTAAGCAATTCATTAAGCTTACAATGCATTAAGTAATTCATTAAGCTTGCATTGTAAGCTTAATGAATTGCTTAATGCATTGTAAGCCGCCCTGAGTCTCCGGAGAAAGGCGGCATATAAATCAAACCAATAAATAAATAAATAATCAATCAGTTCCATAAGGCCAGATGTAGTAAAGTCATAGAATCATATTATTGAAAAGAACCTAGGAGGCCTTCAAATCCAACCCCCTGCTCATCAGGGGTCACCGACCTTTTGGACCTCAGAGGCTGCTAAATTCATAATTATAAATTGCACAGACTACTAATATGACTGCCAAATGACTGGCTAGGTGGTCATGTGACTGGGTGGTCATGGCCAACTCGATGTCACTCACATGGAGGGGTGCGTCATTGGCCTCGACTCACCCCTCCCCTCCCAGCCATTCCTTGCCTGCCCACCTGGACTCCTTAGGGCCCCAACAGGAAGCAGTCGTTGGAGCTAAGCAGCCACCATGAGAAAGAGTTTGCAAAACAGCTGGCTCAGTTCAAATTGGATCTGGCCGAGAAGGAGGCTCAGCAGAAGCACCTCACTGAGGACTAGGAGCATAGGCTTTCCAAGCAGAGAGAAGACCTACAGGAGTGCAAGGCCAGGTACAGGTGCCTGGAGGCTCAGCGGGCTGAGATGGTCAGCCAGTTCCAGGCCATGATGCACTACCACTTGAACAAGGCCCTCCGGCTCTTCACCACCAGCGGCCCTTCCCTCCAGCCTTTGCCCAAAGCCCCACACCAGGAGACTGAAGCAGACCCCAAGTCGGAATTTCTTCCCCCCTCTGACCCACACAAAAAGACCCCAAAGGGGGAGACTCTCTGCAGCAACACAAACGTTCATTTCACGTATCCGGCCCAGGGGCCATAGTTTGAGGACCCCTGATTTAGTGCAGTATAAAAAATGCAAATAATTTTTCTGCAGACCACCAAAATTTTCTCATGGACCACCAGTGGTCCATGGACCACCAGTAGGTGACCACTGCCCTATATCATTTCAGACCAATAGTTTTTGAAAACCTCCAGTGATGGAGCCCACAACTTCTGGAGACAAGCCATTCCATTGGTTGATGCCTCTCACCATTAGCAAAGTTCTAGATTTCTTCTCTCCTTGGTTAGTTTCCAACTATTCTTTCTTGTCTTGCCTTCTGGTGGTTTGGAAAATAGGTTGACCCCCCCCCCCCCTCATCTTTGTAGGTGGCCCTCAGATTTTGGAACACAGCTATTTATTTATTTATTATTTATTATCACATTTATATACCACCCAACTCCCAGAGGGACTCAGGGCGGGGAACAGCCAAGATAAAAAATACAAATAACATACAAAAGTTAAAAGCTATTAAAAATAGATTCAATAATTTGGGCTCAAAAACGAATTTAAAAACATCCAATTTATGTAAAACATTTAAAACCCAATTTAAAAGGGAGAGTTAGGCCAGACCAGCCTGTTGGAATAAAAACATTTTAGGGCATGGTGGAAAGTGCGTAAGTCTTGAATCCTCCGTATCTCCAGGGGGAGCTCGTTCCAGATGGCAGGTGCCCCCACAGAGAAGGCTCTCTCCTGGGGGCCGCCAGTCGACATTGTTTGGCCGACGGCACCCTGAGGAGCCCCTCTCTATGGGCGCGAACTGGACAGTGAGAGGCTACTGGTGGCTATCATGTCTCCCCTAGTCCTTCTTTTCTCCAGCTACATTCATCTATATATAAAACAGAAAAAAAAAAACAATCTCCATAACAGGACCTAAAAATAAACAAAAAGCTATAATAATATGTAATAATTGCATTTCCACTGCAGTTAAAGAAAGACGGTTCCTTTATTTTTTTTATTAAAAAAAATATATTGGTCTCAGTATTTTCTTCCTAACGTAAAAAAATCACAAAGGGGTGTTTTATGTTGGAGGCAGTTAGTTGATTACAAAGAAGATCCCATATCCATCCTGTACTGTTCTGGATTTTAGCTTCTTTCATTTCTGTTTCTTTAATATTTATTCACTTATAAGAATGCATTTATAAGAGTCGTGGGGGCCCAGTGGTTAGAATGCAGTACTACAGGCTACTTCTACTGATTGCTGGCTGCCAGCAGTTCGACGGTTCGATCCTGACCAGCTCAAGGATGACTCAGCCTTCCATCCTTCCGAGGTGAGTAAAATGAGGTCCCAGATTGTTGGGGGCAAGAGGCTGACTCTGTAAACCGCTTAGGAGGGTTGTAAAGCACTGTGAAGTGGGATATAAGTCTAAGGGCTATGGCTATTGCCCTTCCTTTCTTCCTTTCCTTCCTTCTTTTCTTCCTTTCTCCCTCCCTCCCCTCTTCCAGTGATTAGAATACAGTATTGCAGGCTAACTCTACCAACAGCCAGGAGTTCGATCCTGACTGGCGCAAGGTTGATTCAGCCTTCCGTTTTCCCAAGGCGGGTTAAATGAGGACCCAGATTGTTGGGGGCAAGAGGCTGACTCTATGAACCTCTTAGGAGGGCTGTAAAGCACTGTGAAGCAGTATATGAGTCTAAATGTTATTGCTGTTGCTATATTTCATACTTCTTAACCTCCCATCTCTCTCGGAGACAGGCTCTGGCAGCATACAGTATATAATCCATAAAATTAAACATTAATATTAAAATAATTTAGGAATAAAAGAGTGAAATTTATAAAAACATTCTTTTTAAAAAACCCTAGAAATTCCAAGATGGAGGACTGGCATTTAATATCTAAAATGATTTAAATTAATTTTAGATCATTTTGGCCTGGATGATTTAGTCTTCATGGAAACATTAACATTTAATGTTTGCACTACTGTATAGATGATTTTTTTTTAAGCCGTGGCTTGAGAGAATAGAATAGAATAGAATAGAATAGAATAGAATAGAATAGAATAGAATAGAATAGAATAGAATAGAATAGAATAGAATAGAATAGAATAGAATTCTTTATTGGCCAAGTGTGATTGGACACACAAGGAATTTGTCTTGGTGCATACACTCTCAGTGTACATAAAAGAAAAGATACGTTCATCAAGAATCATAAGGTACAACACTTAATGATAGTGTTAGGGAACAGATAAGCAATCAGGAAACGATATCAATATGTATGTATGTATGTATGTATGTATGTATGTATTTATTTAGTCGCATTTCTATGCCGCCCAACTCCCAAGGGAATATAAATCATAAGGTTACCAGCAACAGAGTAACAGTCATAACTCTGACTGACTGTTGAACAATGGGTCCCTGGTGATCTCTGAGCTTGGTGATTTTCTTCCAGATGTTTCATCACCCAACATCATAACATCATCAGTGCTAGAAAGAACTGAGGTTTAGCAGAAGGAAGAGGTGAAGGAAGAGGGTGCTCTCTGAGGTTGGGTGTTTGCCTCCAGACAGTTCACTACCCAGCTAGATAGTATTATCAGTACTAGAAGGAAGTGGGGTGATGAAGGAGGAGGAGGAGGAGGAGGAGGAGGAGGAGGAGGAGGAGGAGGAGGAGGAGGAGGAAGAAGAAGAAGAAGGATGACTATGTGGTCTTTGGTGCCAGTTGTTTTCTTGCCGAGATTTCATCACAAAAGATTACATCTTTTGTGCTAGTTAATTTAGTGGAGTTTACTCCCTGTTTATATCCAGCGGATTGCTTGGTTGTTATCTTACAGACTTCTTCATTATACAGCTCAGTAAGATCATCAAAAAAAATATTGGGAACAGATAAGGAGATGGCTGCAGGAGATAACAGGAGAACAAATTGAATTCAAAGCTGAACTCTTTTTATTAGGAATGATTAACCGAAAGACCAAGAAGCAACTCCAATACATTATTTTACACATAGTAACAGCAGCGAGAATTGTCTATGCTCAATGTTGGAAACCAGAAAATATACCAGCCAATGAGATGATTATATACAAGGTACTAGAACGTGCTGAGATGCGTAGGCTCACGTTAGAAATGAAAGGCAAGGAAGAAGCAGAATTTTATGAGGTGTGGGATAAGTGGTATAACTGGTTAGAACAGAGAAATAAAAATGTATAGGAATAAATGTTAGGTGTTTTGTGCCAGCCATGGCAGTTTCTTAAAAGGCCACCAGATGGGAGTAAAGAGGCACCTTTGATCCCACTGGTGGGTCAGGGGGCTCCGGCCCCTGCAGCCCCATTGGGGAGAGTTAATGGCCTTCTGGCCCCCTCGCACCCATTGGTAAGGGAGGGGCTGCACACGGGCTGCTCCCCCTTCTCTTGTTCTACTCTCCTATGGGACTGACCCATGGGCTCAATCCAGGCATGGATGCCTCCATGCCAAGGAACTCATTTTCTCTACTTTATTCCTAAATAAAGATTCAACTTGATTGCATCCTTGCGTGCTGCCTTTTACCTTGGAAGCGCCCCAACGAACTAAGCTAAGCACTTAAAGCCCTTCTTGTGGGTGGACAGGTGTCCGATTGAGTGATGCTCACATTTAGTTTTTGAAAGCTCATTTTGGGGACAATTGGCAAACGTTCCCATTTTTGAAGAGGTATGTAGTAATATTATTATCCCCTCACCTCCTGCATTCTGCTCTCTTCAAATCCATCAGTAAAGCTTGAAGTAGAGACTGTTCCCACTTTTTTTTTTTTCAGACGTTCGTGACACGATGGATGGAAAGAAATTCGGTGAGTTTGACAGAAGCCATTTTCACATTCCCTTACCATGGTAGATCATTGCTTAAGAAGACACAAACTTCAGAAGAGACCAGGATTGGATCTGGCCCAAAGTCTATCTAGACCAGATTACAGATTAGATACAGATACAGATCAATAGAGTTGGAAGGGACCTTGTAGGTCATCTAGTCTAACCCCCTGCCCAAACAGGAGACCCTACACCATTTCTGACAAATGGCAGTTCAGTCTCTTCTTGAAAGCCTCCAGGGATGAAGCTCCCACAACTTCTGAAGGCAACTTCTGTTCCATGGGTTGATTGTTCCCACTGTCCGAAAATTTCTCCTTATTTCCAGGTTGAATCTCTCCTTGTTCAGTTTCCATCCATTATTCCTTGTCTGCACCCTTCTGGTGCCTTGGAAAAGAGTTTGACCCTTTTCTCTCTGTGGCAGCCCCTCAAATATTGGAAGATGCTATCCTGTCTCCCCTGGTCCTTCTCTTCACTAGACTAGCCAGGCCCAGTTCCTGTAACTTTTCTTCATATGTTTTAGCCTCCAGTCCCCTCATCATCTTGGTTGCTCTTCTCTGCATTTTTTCTAGAGTCTCAACATCTTTTTTATAGTGTGGTGACCAAAACTGGATGCAGTACTCTAGGTGTGGTCTTACTAAGGCTTTATAGAGTGATATTAGTCCCTCGTGTGATCTTGATTGTAACCCTCTGTTAATGCAATTTAGGATTGCATTGGCTTTTTTGGCTCCACCACACACTACTAACTCACATTTACCTGGTTGTCCACTAAGACTCTAAGATCCCTCTTACAGTCCCTGCTATTAAGCCTGCTTTCCCCAGTCTGTATGTGTACTTTTGGTTTTTCTTGCTTAAGTGTAAGACTTTGCTTTTCTCTACATGGAATTTCATTTTGTTAGATAGGGCCCAGTGTTCAAGTCTGTCAAGATCCATCTGGATCTTGAGCCTATCTTCTAGGGTGTTAGCTTGTTGTGGCCCCGTCCTCTGAGCCTATCCCATTGGAGGAAGGAAGCTCTGAGCAGGAGGAAGAGGAGCCAGCCAGATCTCCCAGCCCCCCCCCCTCTGGCACCGTCTCAGGTGCCAGCTGAAAGAGAGCCAAGTAGTGGGGAACAGGTGTCTCAGATGAGAGTGAGGGAGAGACGTCATTCCTGGACGCACGTCAAAGAAGGCGAGATAAACCACACCCAGAGACTATATAATAGACAGGGTGGTGGTTAATGATCTCTGTGATGAACAAAAACTCAATCTAGTAGTCTTTGGAGCTAAAAGAACGGATTTTGGCAAAGCTACGTAGGTGATTTTCTTTTTGTGAACTATTAAAGCCCTTGGCAGACGGTGTGCATATCGCTGCCAAGTTTGAGATAAGAACTGTGGAGTGTGCCAAGTGCTTCTTTAACCCTCGACTGGCTGTGTTTTTGTGGGTATCTGTAGAGGGGGACAGATCATAGCTATTCCTGCCAGCAATATCTAAGGGGCTTCTGCTATCTAAGTTCCAATATCTAAGAGGCTGCCACAAAGAAGAGGGGGTCATCCTGTTCTCCAAAGTACTTCAAGGCAGAAGAAGAAGCAAGGGATGGAATCTTGATCAAAATTCACACTCTTCTCATAGTTATGACGGTTGCAATGTCCTGGGGTCATGTAATCCTCTTCTGCAACCTTCTATCAAGCAACATCAAGAAGGAAGCCAGATTCACTGAACTTAACGACTGTGGTGATTCACCTAAGGACTGACTCAAGAAAGGTCGTAAAATGGGGCAAAACTCACTTAATGTCAGAAACGCTGGGCTCAACTGTGGTTGCAAGTCGAGGAGTACCTGCAAATCGTGGTTGTAAGTCCTCAAGGAGTACCTGTAGCTTTATGGAGGATCAGCTGCCCTTTTTCATTTCACAAAACAACAAGCAAAGGAAGAAGAGATGAAATACTTTGGTGATATTAAATCATAAGGGTGTTTCCATAACAGAAGGAAACTGAGAGTTGTTAGTTCTTCTTATGCAGACATTTCATCAGTGTTCCAGTATCTCAGGGGCTGCCCCAAAGAAGAGGGAGTCAAGCTATTCCCCAAAGCACCTGAAGATAAGACAAGAAGCAATGGATGGAAACTAATCAAGAAGAAAAGCAACTTAGAACTAAGGAGAAATTTCCTGACAGTTAGAACAATTAATCAGTGGGACAATTTGCCTCCAGAAGTTGTGAATGCTCCAACACTGGAAGTTTTTAAGAAGATGTTGGATTTGTCTGAAGTGGTGTAGGGTTTCCTGCCTAAACTGGGGGTTGGACTAGAAGACCTCCAAGGTCCCTTCCAACTCTGTTATTCTATTCTCTCACCCAAACTAGGTAACATCCTCACAGCTGGTCTCCTTTTCCACAGAAGGAAAGGGATGTGTAGAATTGGTGACCAAAACAGTGGACAACCATAGTGATGGAGGAGACCTTCACCTAACAGATCAGCAAGGTATGTCAGCACAACATAATCCGTATTCTGCTGATCGGACCTAACAAGAGACTCAGATAACAACGGAGTTATGAGATCCACACGCCATAACTTTTACTGCTTCACAGCTTGCCAACAGACCAGGGAGGGACAGATTGGAAGGTGTATTCCAGGCAATAAACAAGAAACTGTCTCATGGGAACCAAGTACACTTCAGCAGGTGTCTGCCAGAGTCATGAGACTTTCCCATAACAACAACTCAATATCTAATTGGACAACGTGACCTGCACTAATTGGAGGGGGGAGGGAGGATTCTATACTTTAATTATATTCCATTGCCCGGGAATTACCCAGAGCTGGTTTTCACTTTCATTCTGTGCCGAAATGATGTACTCAATAAAGTTTTGCATTGGAGAAAATGATAAAGAGACATATTGACTTTAAACCAGAGATATTTTTATTAGGGATCCTACCAGAGACATATAGTAAAGAACTGCAATACTTAATTGCGAATGTTTTAACAGCGGCTAGAATTGTATTTGCTAAAAATTGGAAAGGAGAAAAGTTACCTACTGATGAAGAAGTTATTAAGAAAATGATGGACTGTGCTGAAATGAGCAAATTGACATTTGAAATAAGAGAATAGGAAGATAAACAATATTATTTGATATGGGATTTATTTTATCAATTAATAGATAATAAAATATGGAGATAAATATGAAGTAAGAAGTGGAAGTTGAGATAAAATAAGTGAAATATATTTCTTTTATTCATTTTTTAAAATTTGATTTATATGCCGCCCTTCTCCGGAGACTCAGGGTGGCTTACAATCAATAGCCTTCATACTTTTGTATATTTATAGAAAGTCAGCTTATTGCCCCCACAAACTGGGTCCTCAATTTACCTACCTTAGAAAGGATGGAAGGCTGAGTCAACCTTGAGCCTGGTGAGATTCTAACTTACAGTAATTGGAGGCAGCTGAATGTTCTCCTTCCTTCCTTCCTTCCTTCCTTTCTTTTTTTAATCTGATTTATATGCCGCCCTTCTCCGGAGACTCAGGGCGGCTTACAATGCGTTAAGCAATAGCCTTCATACTGTCGTATATTTTATACAAAGTCAGCTTATTGCCCCCACAAACTGGGTCCTCAATTTACCTACCTTAGAAAGGATGGAAGGCTGAGTCAACCTTGAGCCTGGTGAGATTCAAACTTACAGTAATTGCAGACATCGGGTGTTAATCAGAATGCTTTTAGTCTGCTGAGCTATCCAGGCTCCTTATGAAAATAAGCTTTGGTCACATATAGATATTTTGAAGATGGGGTTGAGCACCAAAGGATGTTAATCGATCGATACACTGTCTGTAATTGTTTGGAAAGATGATGGTTTTATGTTTTATGTTTGTTTTAAAATAAAAAATTGTTTTTGCAATAATAATAATAATAATAATAATAATAATAATAATAATAATAATAATAATAATAAAGTTTTGCATTAAGAGATTGGAAGGTCTCAACCAGTGTTTGCTTGATTGAGTTCGTCAGTCAGAACCTTGGCAAAGGTGCGAGAGGGAGGTTACAGCACTGCTTAACTCATCATGGGCTGCCCATGTTAGTTATATGTTTATTATTTAAACAACCCAAAATAAAGGATTTTCCTCCATTAGCATCCTCCGTCGAAACAAAATAGAGGGAGATTCAGGAGAGAAAGAAATCCTTTCGCGTTAAATGCTCTAATTCTTCAGTAGACATTTCTGCCAACAGTTGTTGAGGTGGAAGCCAATTTGGACGGTTCCAATGGCAGCAGGACAGGTTCCTGGAGGACCAGGCACTCAGCAGTTACTCATTTTGATGGTTGTTTACTATTTCTTGAGCCTTAGATAGTTGGCATTCCATACTGGAGCTGGAAGGAAAGAGGAAAAAGCAGCTCTCGACTTCCAAATTATACTTGCCACTTTCCAAAACACACCCAAGTAAATCCTGGAAGACCTAAGAAGGCTGATCTAACAGAATAATAGAGGGGTTTTTTTTTTATTTGATTTATATGCCGCCCTTCTCTGAAGACTCAGGGCGGCTTACAATGCGTTAAGCAATAGCCGTCATAGTTTTGTATATTTATACAAAGTCAGCTTATTGCCCCCACAAAGTGGGTCCTCAATTTACCTACCTTAGAAAGGATGAAAGGCTGAGTCAACCTTGAGCATGGTGAGATTTGAACTTACAGTAATTGCAGACAGCTGGTGTTAATCACAATGCCTTTAGTCTGCTGAGCTATCCAGGCTCTTGTTGGAAGGGACCTTGGAGGTCTTCCAGTCCAACCCCCTGCTTGGGAAGGAAACCTTATACCATTTTAGACAAATGGCTGTCCAGTCTCTTCTTAAAAACCTTCAGGGTTGGAGAACCCACAACTTCTGAAGTCAAGCTGTTCCGCTAGTTGATTGCTCTCATCATTAGGAAATTTCTCCTTAGTTCTAGGTTGCTTCTCTCCTTGATTAGGTCTCCTAGTAGTTCAACCTTGCTGTTCAGTTGTTCAGCTACTAAGCCATGTTTGCCTCTACACAACCCCATGGACCATAGCACACTAACCCCCCCTCCCCCCGTCCTCCACGGTCTCCCTGAGGTAGCCCCAAAATTCATGTCATTGCATCAATGACCCAATTTAACCTTGCAGAACAATGAATCAGGGGAACAACTTGCCGCCAGAAGTTTTAAATGCTTCAACACTGGAAGTTTTTAAGAAGATGTTGGATAACCATTTGTCTGAAATGGTATAGGGTTTCCTGCTTAAGCAGAAGACCTCCAAATTCCCTTCCTCCCCTCCCCTCCCCTCCCCTCCCCTGCCCTCCCCTCCCCTCCTCTCCTCTCCTCTCCTCTCCTCTCCTCTCCTCTCCTCTCCTCTCCTCTCCTCTCCTCTTCTATTTCTATTCTAGATTATCCATTATCCCTTCTTCTCCCTTCTTCTCCTCTCCTCTCCCCTCCCCTCCCCTGCCATCCCCTGCCATCCCCTCCCCTCCCCTCCCCTCCATTCCATTCCATTCCATTCCATTCCATTCCATTCCATTCCATTCCATTCCATTCTATTCTATTCTATTCTATTCTATTCTATTCTATTCTATTCTATTCTATTCTATTCTATTCTATTCCTATTCTACATTATCCATTCTCCCTTCTTCTCCCTTCTTCTCCCTTCTTCTCCACTCCTCTCCTCTCCTCTCCTCTCCTCTCCTCTCCTCTCCTGATTTGTTTTGCTCTGTTCTGTTCTGTTCTGTTCTATTTTAGACTCTCCATTCTCCATTCTCCATTCTCCATTCTTCTCCTCTCCTCTCCTCTCCCCTCCCTTGCTATCTCCTCCTCTCCCCTCCCCTCCCCTCCCCTCCCCTCCCATTCCATTCCTATTCCTATTCCTATTCCTATTCCTATTCCTATTCCTATTCCTATTCCTATTCCTATTCCTATTCCTATTCCTATTCCTATTCCTATTCCTATTCTAGATTATCCATTCTCCATTCTTCTCCCTTCTTCTCCCTTCTTGTCCCTTCTTCTCCTCTCCTCTCCTCTCCTCTCCTCTCCTCTCCTCTCCTCTCCTCTCCTCTCCTCTCCTCTCCGCCATCTCCTCCTCTGCCATCCCCTTCATTTGCCTTCCATCTTTCCCAACATCAGGGTCTTCTCCAGTGAGTCCTCTCTTCTCATTTGGTGGCCAATGTGTTTAAACTTCAGCTTCAATATCTGTCCTTCCAAAGGAAAGTCAGGGTTAAGACCTAACTATGTATTCAGCGCATAATCTCATTTGGAGACTATTTTTGAATTCAAATTTCATCTCTGATCTAATTTGAACTCTATTTTCCCCCTTCTTCTTCAATATTTATTCATTTATTTGCACAATTTATTGGCTGCCCATCTTATGTAATGCAGCTCTGGATTACCTTGTAGCCGTACAAAAATATATACTTTAAAATAAATAAATTAAAACCAAAGATTAAAATTGAAGGACATGTGTGGGGAGGGAAGGGGTGGAATGGGGAGGAGGAGGGATCCGTTGTTACTAGATCAACCACCTCCATTGTGCCTTTCCCCCACTGGGACCCCAGCCTCTTCGGCAGAGCCAGATCCCTGGGCCCTTACAAAAGGAGAGCAGGCCTGGGGCCAAACTCATATTGGGAGGCATGATTTTCCAGAAGGCAGGAGCAACAACAGAGAAGGCCCTCTTCCCGGACCCCACCAGCCAGATTAATTGGGCTGATGGGACCCACAGCATGCCTCCTCTGCTGGCAGGAATGGGATGGGCCAACTCCAATTCCCATGTCAAGGTTGACTTACAAAACATTATCTAAACATCTCCTCCTCTGCCATCCCCACCTCCTTTTGCCCTCCCTCTTTCCCCACATCAGGGTCTTCTCCAAGAAGTCCTCTGTTCTCATTAGGTGGCCAATGTATTTGAGCTTTGGCTTCAAGATTTGTCCTTCCAAAGGACAATCAAGGTTGGTTTCCTTCAGGATTGACTGACTGTATCTCCTTGCAGTCCGAGGGACTCTCAAGAGTCTTCTCCAACACCACAATTTAAAAGCACTAATACTTCGAAGCTCAGCCTTCTTTATGGTCCAACTCTAGCAGTCATACATTATTGTTGTTTGGTAGCTAAGTTGTGCCCGATTCTTCATAACCCCATAGATACAAAACCTTTGCTAGACCAATTCTTGAATACAGCTCATCTGCCTGGAATCTGCACTATATATCAGACATTAACTCAATTGAGTGAGTCCAGAGGTATTTCACAAGAAGAGTCCTCCACTCCTCTGCTCACAACAGAAGACCTTATGCCACCAGGTTTGAAATTCTGGGCTTAGACAACCTAGAACTATGCCACCTTCAGTCTGACCTAAGCGTAGTACACAAAATTATCTGCTACAACTTCCTACCTGTCAATGACTGCTTCAGCTTCAACTGCAATAATGCACGAGCAAACAATAGATACAAACTGAAGGTAAACCACTCCAAATTCGATTGCAAAAAATACAACTTCAGCAAAAGAGTGGTCAATGCCTGGAATGCACTACCTGACTCTGTTGTTACATCCTCAGACCAGTGATGAAATCCCCCCTGGTTCTACCCGGCTCGCTGAACCAGTAGTGCTGGTGGCGGGAGGCTCCCTCATTACGTTCCATTTTTAACCATGGAGAAGGTTCTGTGCATGTGTAGAAGAGGTGTGTGCACACGGGAGTGTGCTCAAACCAGTAGCAAAGGTAAGTAGATTTGACCGCTGCCTCAGACCCCCATAACTTTAACTTTAAACTGTCTATTGTCGACCTCACCCCATTCCTAAGAGGTCTGTAAGGGACGTGCATAAGCACACCAGCATGCCTTCCATCCCTATCCTAATGTCCCCATTTATTCGTACCCATTTCCTGTGTTCATATCCATGCTTGAACTTATATCTGTTATCTTGTACATGTTTGACAAACTAACTACATAATAATTAATTTATTAATTTATTAATAAATTATTATTTTTATTATTGGTTCTATTTATATGCCGCCCTTCTCCAGAGACTCAGGGCGGCTTACAATGCGTTAAGCAATAGCCTTCATACTTTTGTATATACCTGCTTAGTAGGACTTTTGCCCCCCCCCCCTTAAGCAGTGTTCTTTTTTATACAAAGTCATCTTATTGCCCCCACAATCCGGGTCCTCATTTTACCTACCTTGGAAGGATGGAAGGCTGAGTCAACCTTGAGCCTGATGAGATTCGAACTCGCAGTAATTGCAGGCAGCTGGTGTTATTTAACAGCACTTTAGTTTGCTGCGCCACCGAGGCTCAGCAAACTAAACAGGACATAACAGGACATAAGGATTACAGGACATAACCCCTCCTGTCCTCCACTGTTTCCCAGAGTTTGCCCAAATTCACGTTCATTGATTCAATGACCTCAGGGTCTTCTCCAAGGAGTCCTCTCTTCTCATTCGGTGGCCAATGTATTTGAGCTTTGGCTTCAGTATCTGTCCTTCCAAAAACAGTCATGGCTGATTTCCTTTAGCATTGACTGATTGGATCTCCTTGCAGTCCAGGGGACTCATAATAATTTCCCCCAAAGACTTGATATTATGATCCTAACACATCAAGGGCCAAGTAAATGGCTTTTACTTTCCCATTTTAAAGGGGAGCCATTACTTTCTACTGATTTCTTGACATTTGTATGAATCACAGATAATGGTTTCCTGTAGTGGAGATGAACTCTTTAACAGCCGAATGTGTAAAGGACACAGCCTGAGTATCTTCTCATTACCCAGGAGAGATTTTTCAAATTTTAATTACAAGCCGAGAGAAGACAAATCAATCCCAGGGCAGCTATTTTCCTCTTATCCCAGTCGATCTATTAAAACATGCCTTGCCTGCTGCTTTTTTAAAAAATATATATTATTTTACAATTGCAAAAGGCAGCGGTTAAGCTGGGGCAGACCGAAAGGTGGCATTTGACACAACCTCCAGATTTCTTGGCTACTGAAAAGATCTTACTGCTTCCAAATGGGTAGACCCTGGTAAGACCACACTTCATAGGTCTACGGTCCATCATCCAGATCATGTTTGTCAAACAGATGTTTTTTCAAGAGACAACTGGACTTTCTGGTTTTCCTTTTTCCTATGAGTGCTACAACACTGGAGGCCTTTAAGGAAAGACTAGATAACCATCTCTCAGATGTAATATAGGTCTCCTGAGAGAGCAGGGGGTTGGACTAGATGATCTCCAAGGTTCTTCTAACTCTGTTACTGACTTCATCATCCAAATAGAGCTGGAAGGGACCTTGGAGGTCTTCTAGTCCAGCCCCCTGCTCAAGCAGGAGAACCTATGCCATTTCAGATAACTGACAGCCCAATCTCTTCTTAAAACCTTCAATGATGAAGCACCCACAACTTCTGGAGGCAAGCCCTTTCCACTGGTTAATTGTCCTCACGGTTAGGAAGTTTCTCCTCAATTTCAGGTTGCTTCTCTCCTTGATGAGTTTCCATCCTTTGTTTCTTGTTTTACCTTCTGGTGCTTTGGAAAATATGTTGACCTCTTCTTTGTGGCAGTTCCTCAGATATTGGAAGATTGCTATGATGTCCCTCCAGTCCTTCTTTTCTCTAGACTAGCCAAACCCAAATCACACAATCGTTCTTCATATGTTTTTGGTCTCCAGGCCTTTTTAGGAAGTCTCGGGGCTTCCTAAACAGCATGTCTTATTGGCTAAGCCGGTTGAGCAAATGTCTACGTGAGACATAGAGAAGGACTTTTTGGCCAGACAGAAATCATCCTCCATCTCAGAACAAAGAGATGTTTAATTTGGAAGCCGAGGCTGAAGTCCAGCCAAGTCCAACCCTCAACTGCACCACTGCTGGCAACGGATTAGCGTCGCTGCCTTTCCCTGTTCGCTCATTTGTCAAGAACGCCGCTGGGTAGAGAAGCAGATGGTGACAAAATAGCTCAGCTCCGGAAGGTCAATTGAACTGTAATTGAATCTTCTGCCTGGATGGTGTGGAGGGCACCAGGGTCTTCTGTAGTCCTGCCTTTACAGCAACCTCTTGGATGGTGCCAATCTGAAAGCCATGTTTGACTTGACCATGCGACAGGCTCTGCTACTCATGTTGTGGGTTCTTGGCTTTGGCTGCTAAATGGCTGGTGGTGCGTGCTGCATTCTGTGGACCTCCTGGGGAAATTCAGGATTGAAGCCCTTTCTGCGGGGTCCTTGGCGCTGTCTGGGCTTGGTGGTTTTCTTGCAGGCACCAAACTAGGTGATGTCATCAGTGCTACAAGGGAATGGGGTTTGTGTGGGGGAAGAGGAGGGGGAGGGGGAGGAGTAAGAAGAATGTGGGATCCTTGAGGTTTTTTTTTTCCTTCAGACATTTCATGAACCAATTACGTAACATCATCAGTGCTAGAAAGGACTGAGGTTTGCTTTCTGTTTATGTATAAGTGGCTTGCCCTGTCACGATAGCAAGAGTGTTGAAAATGGGAGTCTGTCTTTCTGTCTGTCTGTCTGCCTGCCTCTCTCTCTTCTCCCTTTCTCTTTCTCTATTATCTCTCTCTCTCTCTCTCTCTCTCTCTCTCTCTCTCTCTCTCTCTCTCTCTCTCTATCATCTATCTATCTATCTATCTATCTATCTATCTATCTATCTATCTATCTATCTATCTATCTATCTATCTATCTATCTATCTCTATCCCTCTATCTCTCTATATATAACCTATCATCTCTCTCTCTATCATCCATGAATCTCTCTCTCTCTCTCTCTCTCTCTCTCATCTATCTATCTATCTATCTATCTATCTATCTATCTATCTATCTATCTCTATCTCTCTATCTCTCTATCTCTCTATATATAATCTATCATCTCTCTCTCTATCATCCATGAATCAATCTCTCTGTCTCTCATCTCTTATCTATCTATCTCTATCTATCTATGTATCTATCTATCTATCTATCTATCTATCTATCTATCTATCTATCTATCTATCTATCTATCTATCATCTATCTATCTATCTATCATCTATCTATATCTTTATCTCTCTATCTCTCTATATATCATCTAACATCTCTCTCTCTTTCTCTCTCTCTCTCTCTCTCTCTCTATATATATATATAATCTATCATATCTCTTTCTCTCTCTCTCTCTCTCTGTGTCTGTCTATCTATCTATCTATCTATCTATCTATCTATCTATCTATCTATCTATCTATCTATCTATCTATCTATCTATCTATCATCTCTCTATCCCACACTCTGTCTTGAATACATTAACAGGATGATTCAATTTGTATGTGATTCACCTGATCATCCTTTCAAAGGAGATGCACAAAAATGAAGTGACGTGGCATTGATTTCCTGGATCAGATCAGCCACCCTGCTGAATTTCAGCTGTTTATCTAGTCTTCCGTAACATTCAGCACATCTGTTCAAAAGGCTTTTGCTCAGAAATGAAGCAGCAATGGAAACATCTCAGGGCTAATTCCTTGCTGACATGCACACATGTGTCCAGTTTTCATCATCATCATCATCATCATCATCATCATCATCATCATTATTATTATTAAATTCCCTTCTCACCCTTATGGGTGATCTGTGACTTCCTCAATCTGGGATCCATTGCCAGAAGCCTGAGAGTTTGAGAGTTTTGCAAAATATCTTAGCTGTCCTTAGCATTGGACTCTTCCGGACAGGGAGCTCTGATATCATTTCTGGCCTCTGTTGGAGCCCTTGACCCATCTTAGGACTCACATTCTCAAGTTCTCCTACCACTACTGGGATGACCTTGGCCTTGACTTTCCACAGCCACTCTTGATCTTGATCTGGTATTTCTTCAGCTTCTCATCTTCCTCCTTCTTGATGTTGCTATCCATGTTGGCACCATCATGTCTAATCACCACTGCTGTCTTCTGGTCCTTGACTACTACCATGATGCTTGGTTGGTCAGTACATGCGTTTCCATCTGTATCTGGAAGTCCTGTAGGACCTTTGTCTTCTTATTGTCCACTACCTTCTGCGAAATCAACCATCTTGACTTGGGAAGGGCTTCAAGCCCATAAGTTGGGCAGATGTTCTTATATACAATGCCCACTACTTGATTGTGCCATTCAGTGTATACTGGTCCTGCCTGAATTGCACAGCCTGCCACTATGTGTTGGACTGTCCCTAAGGCCTCTCTGCATAGCCTGCACCTTGGGTCCCATCTGGTGTGGTAAACTCCTGCTTCTCTGGAGCTAATGCTTAGCGTCTGTCCTTGTGCTGCTATGATCACTGGGCTTCCTTGGTGCTCTCTGAGCTTGGTTGTTTTCTTGGAGATGTTTCACATCATGATTATCACCCACCCCTTTCCTAGAGGAATGAAATATTTTAGGAAATATTAAAAAAGGCAGAATATTATGTTTCCCTGGATGAGAAATGGAGAAGCATGTTTTAAAGCAGCTCCCTTCTTCTTGCCCCACCCCCCCGCCTTTGTTAATGGGCCAGAAGCAGAAACTCAATCTTTGTCAATGAACCATCACAACACAATAGGACCCATCTGCAACACAATAGCAGCAGAAACTCACCACATGACACTTGGGAAGATTACATCAGCCAGCAAGGCTAGCTAAGACCCCCACCCCTTTGGGAGTCTGACAACCAATCAGGATACTCTTTCGGGGCCCCAGGAAGTTCAAAACCAGAGAGAGCATAAAAACCGGGGACTCGCTGACTCTCAGTCCCTTTTCTGTTCAGGAACTCAAGCCATGTGATCCTGTCCATCATTAAATCCTCTTTCCAAGCAGTCTCCATGCTTCCAGTGTCTTTTTCCCCACTTGGAGCTGAACCCAGAAGGATATTTCTTCTGATATCAACTACTTTGGGTAATGAAACATCTGCAAGAAAACAAGTGAGCTCACACAGCACCAAGGACTCACAGTCCTCCTCCTCCTCCTCTCCTCCTCCTCACCCCCTTCTCTAGTTTGTGTAATGAAACAACCACAAGATAAAATCAAACTCAGAGAGACGGATGAGCCCCCATTTCAACCCTGAGGTGCAAATATTCTTCTTTATTGGTATGATCCGTGCTTGTCTTTTCATTCAGCCCTTTCCAGCTATTGGTAGAATTTCCAGCTAAGATATATAATATCTTTATTAAATTTTGAAAGTAAACATGAAAATGCTAACTAATATAAAAGCAAAGAAGGGAAGGGAATCAAAGGGCCAATTCACAAATGACAAGAAGTATCTCAAATACATCACAAAAATGACCTCTGACTTCTTTTCGTTTGGAGATAATAACACAATACCACCCGCTCTCCCTAACTTTAAATTGATAATGGCAGTCTTTAAAATTCCTTAAAATACTAAACACACTATTCCTAACACATTCTTCTCTTAACTTTAATCTAACACATAAGAAATGGTCAAATGTAAGTAACCGTGTATTTTAAAAAAATATATATACACAATTTCTCTAATCAAATCCATCCAATCTTCAAATCCCAAAGTCAAAAATTGATTTTTCTCTTTTTCATTTTTTTTTCTTTTAGGATGCAGAAGTATCCATCTACGTTTGTATAAAAAGTTAAAAATGAAATAACTTTCTCAGAGGAAGCAAGACAACACACAGAGTGTCGAGAGTTTGTTGCAGAAATTAAATCCAGAAAGCACACACAGGCAAACTGATTCAGCAGGATTCATTAACTTCTTTATATACATAATAAAACATGAAGATAAATGTACAACACCAATATAGATTCTTTCTCAACATGGTAGCAGTTACAAGCAAAACACAAAGGCAAGAGAGAACAGTTAGTTTCATTTCAGCAGAGTTCAGAGCAGGCAAGCCCAGGCTGGTTTAGTTCTCAGCACAGAATCAGAGCTCAGAACTTAAAGCTGCAGACTTCTTACTTAAGTTTCTGTTTCCAAACGGTCCCCATTGGCTGACCTGTTACCATGTCGAGCCAAAGTCCCCATTGGCTGACTTAGTTGCTCTGCTTATTCATTGGCAGATCTATTCCAGTTTATGAATATTCATACTCTGACACGGATGTGGCTTTCCCATTGTGGAAATGGCCCTCTAGGATTATCCAACCTCATGGGAGAATCGAAGGAACAATCCCGGCAGATTATTTTCTGCCATTTTAAGCAAGCTGTGGTGGGCTCGAGGCAGAACTCTGCCAGAAAATAGCATGCCCCAATTAAATTACAAAAGAACAGAATAACAGAATTGGAAGGGGCCTTGGAGGTCTTCTAGTCCAACCCCCTGCTCAGGCAGGAAACCCTACACCCATGATGGCGAACCTATGGCACGGGTGCCACAGGTGGCACTTGGAGCCATATCGGTGGGCACGCGAGCTCAGCTCCGGCACACATGCGTGTGCCAGCCAGCTGATTTTTGGGCCTTCTGGCCCCACCAGAAGTCAGGAAACGCACTGTTTCCAGCCTCCGGAGGGCCTCTTGGGGGTGTGGGGAAGGCCATTTTTGTCCTCCCCAGGCTCCTAGAAAGGTTCTGGAGCCTGGGGAGAGCGAAAAAAGTGCCACTTTTGGCACTTTTGGGTGCCAAAAGTGGAGGGGAGCACAGGGGGGCAGGGCTCATAGAATTATGGATGTGGGCACGCATGCGTGTGACCCCACCATGCTCCCATCGCTTTTGGCACACGATGGCAAAAAGTTAGCCATCACTGCCCTACACCATCCTGGACAAATGGCAATATTCCAACACTTGAAGGGCTGTCATAAAGAAGAGGAGGTCAATTTATGTTCCAAAGCACCTGAGGGCAGGACAGGAAGCAATGGATGGCAACTGATCAAGGAGAGAAGCAACCTAGAACTAAGGAGAAATGTCTTAACAGTGAGGACAGTTAACCAGCGGAACAGCTTGCCACCAGAAGTTGTGAATACTCCAATATTGGATTTTTTTTAAGGAGAGATTGGACAACCATTTGTTTGAAATGGAACAGGGGCTCCTGCTTGAATAGGGGGTTGGACTCGAAGACTTTCACAACCCCTTCCAACTCTGACATTATAGCACTCTGGACAACTGGCTGCCCAGTGATGGAGCACCCACAACTTCTGGAAGCAAGCCATTCCACTGATTGCTCAATCTCACTGCCAGGACACGTCTTTTAGTTCTAAGTCATCTACCTCTTTGTTAAGCTTCCCTTTGCTATTTCTTGTTTTGTCCCCTCTGCTTTGGAGAATAGCTTGACTCCCTCTTCTTTGTGGCAGCCCTTCATATATTGGAACACTGCTATCATCTCATCCCTGAACCTTCGCTCATCACTGGAGGCTTTCAAGAAGAGACTGGATTGCCATCTCTTAGAAATGGTGTAGGGTCTCCTGTTTTTTTGGGGAGGGGGTGGACTAGATGACCTACAAATAACATTCTGTATTTTCATTAAAGTAGAGTGGAGTAGAATGGAGTGGAGTGGAGTGGAGTGGAGTGGAGTGGAGTGGAGTGGAGTGAATTGGAATGGAGTGGGGTAGAGTAGAATAGAGTAGAGTAGAGTAGAGTAGAGTAGAGTAGAGTAGAGTAGAGTAGAGTAGAGTAGAGTAGAGTAGATTAATGGAATGAAGAAGAGAAGAGAAGAGAAGAGAAGAGAAGAGAAGAGAAGAGAAGAGAAGAGAAGAGAAGAGAAGAGAAGAGAAGAGAAGAGAAGAGAAGAGAAGAGAAGAGAGAATGTAGAATGTAGAGTATAATAGAATAGAATAGATGGAGTGGAATGGAATGGAATGGAATGGAATGGAATAGAATAGAATAGAATAGAATAGAATAGAATAGAATAGAATAGAATAGAATAGAATAGAATAGAATAGAATAGAATAGAATAGAATAGAATAGAATAGAACAGAATTAATAAAATATGTGGAATGGAATGGAATGGAATGGAATAGAATAGAATAGAATAGAATAGAATAGAATAGAATAGAATAGAATAGAATAGAATAGAATAGAATAGAATAGAATAGAATAGAATAGAATAGAATAGAATAGAATAGGGAAGGGAAGGGAAGGGAAGGGAAGGGAAGGGAAGGGAAGGGAAGGGAAGGGAAGGGAAGGGAAGGGAAGGGAAGGGAGAATAGAATAGAATAGAATAGAATAGAATAGAATAGAATAGAATAGAATAGAATAGAATAGAATAGAATAGAATAGAATAGAATAGAATAGAATAGAATAGAATAGAATAGAATAGCAGATTGGGAAAGGACCTTGGAGGTCTCAGGCAGAAAACCCTATACCATTTCAGACAAATTGTAGTCCAATTTCTTCTTAAAACCTTCCAGTGTTGGAGCACCCACATCTTCTGGCAGCAATTTATTCCACTGGTGAATTGTTCTTCTAACTGTCAGGAAATTTCTCCTTAGTTCTAGATCGGTTCTCTTCTTGGTTAGTTTCCATCCATTGCTTCTTGTCCTGCTTTCGGGTTCTTTGCAGAATAAATTGATTCCCTTTTCCTTGGGGCAGCCCCTCAAATATTGGAAGACTGCTATCATGTCTCTCCTAGTCCTTCTTTTCATCAGACTAGACATACCCAATTCCTGCATCTGTTCTTCATATGTTTTAGCTTCCAGTCCCTTAATCATCTTTGTGGCTCTTCTCTGCACTTTTCCTAGAGTCTCAATATCTTTTCTGTATCATGGTGACTAAAACTGGATGCAGTCATCCAAGAGTGGTCTCATCAATCCAGTATAAAGCAGTACTATCATTTCTCATGATCTTGATGCTATCCTTCTGTTGATGCAGCCTAGGACTGATAAATCATTGAGGTCCTTTGATTATGGCCAGCTGGAGGAATGTTGGCCATCTTTCAAGGGCAGTCAAGTCCAACTCAAAATGTCAAAGTGTCATCGCCTCCTCCTCCTCCTCTTCTCTGCTTATTTGTTTATCTTGTTTTTACCACTCGACCGTGACCAGCCAAATATTATTCAGCACACCATTTAATCATTTGATTTGCACAAGTAATTTCTGCTTATTTTATCTCAGCAGTCATGGATCTTGATGAACACCACTGTGACTCCTGAGAAGCTGAAGGTTGAAAAAGAAAGTTTATATGGATGAGAAAAGGAAGGGGAGACACACACTATCTCACCCTAGGATAGAAGAAGGTGTGGGGAGAATCATCATACATGCGACATAGTCCTGCCCAGTGGTGAAATCCACTCTGTTTTGCCACTGGTTCGTTACCCACACCAAACACATGTTTCGCGTGGAAAAAGGAGGTTTAAGAAGGGAGGTAGAATAGGGAGGGGAGGTGGAACAGCTGTGCCGCGTGATTTCGATTTGCTAGAAAGCAGGATAGCAAATATAAATCATGCGGCACAGCTGATCGTTGGAAATATCTTTCCGGACCAACCAGTAGCTTTTATCCAGCGGTGAAATGTAAAATTTGCTACTACCGATTCTGTGGGCCTGGCTTTGGCGGGGGGGGGGAGGGGTAATGGGACTGGGTGTGTGTGGCCAACTTTAAAAAAAAACTTTTCAAAGTTTTTTTTTTCTAATGCTTTGAAAAGCCTCTGCTGATCAGGCAACTCAGCTGGGATCGTCAGAGACTTTTCAAAGCATTATTTTTTTACCACATCTTCGGCCAAGAGGTTGCAGGAAAAAAATGCTTTGAAAAGCCTCTGACGATCCCAGCTGAGCCACGCAATCATCAGAGGCTTTTTTTTAAAAAACTGTTAAAAGCATTTTTTCGTTGGAAGAGATGATAGAAAAAATGCTTTTAAAAGTAAAAAAAAAAGCCTCTGATGTTCGCGCTGCCCAGCTGGACATTGGAGGGGGGGCGCAGGGATTTTTGCTACCGATTCTCCAAACCACCCACCGCCATCGCTACCGGATCGGGCGATCCGGTCCGAACTGGGAGCATTTCACCCCTGGTCCTGCCCTTATGATGACAGCATCATGAAATCATAGATTTGAAAAGGTGCTTTTCCTTTCCTTTCCTTTCCTTTCCTTTCCTTTCCTTTCCTTTCCTTTCCTTTCCTTTCCTTTCCTTTTCCTTTTTTTGATATTTACATCCTCTTCTTTTCAACATCTTCGCATCAGTAATCTATAGTTACACATTTTCTCTTTCTTATCTTAATCTATCTTTTATACATATATTTCTAGTATATCATATATATACCATTACAATATATTCTGCTAATCTAAATTTTTTATTTACATTTAACATAAACAGGTACCTAATTTCCTTTCCACAATTTTTATATCTTCGCATTTGTTTCCATATTCCTCCACCTAATTTAACCATTGTTTAGTTTTCTTTTGTACCCCCTCCTTTCCCCTCCCTTCTCCTCCAACCATTTATACCATTTCTCCCAGACTAAGTAATATTCTGTTTCATCTTTTTCTTGTATCTCCTTTGTGAGCTTATCGATTTCCGCACACTTCATAATTTTTCTAATCACTTTGTCTTCTGACGGTATGTCATCGTTTTTCCAGTTTGGGGTGAAAACTATTCGTGCTTTTTCAAGAGGCAACTGGACTTGTTTTTTCTTCGAAGATGTTTTGCTTCTCATCCAAGAAGCTTCTTCAGCTCTGTCTGGATGATAGGGAATGGAAGAATTTATATTCCTTGGGTTCACCACATTAGCTCCCTACTTGTGATGGAATGCAGTAAGGAGTTTCCTTCCCAGGAGCGAGAAGTGGATTCTAAAGGTGTAAGAGGTAACTCAGCCCAGGTATCTGGTGTGAAAGAAAGTGAGTGAAGATGGCTCCTCTCTAATAATTTCCAGAGTATGTGATGACCCGGGGCACAGCACAGAGATCACACAAACAGCTGGCAATTCAAACCGCCCCTTTATTGCTCCAAATTTCCCCAAACGCTCCCACATTTCTAGTGAGTCCCAGAGCAAAGTGATGACATACCCACATCCACACCTCAAGCAGCCTCTAGCTGCAAATAGTCCAGCCCAACAATGTGTACACCAAGGCTGCAGAGCAATTAATCCAGCAGGGCAAATCAAGGAGTTCAGGAAGCAAAGGATCCAGGTAATTAGTCCAGAAAGCCAGAAAGAATGCAAGGACTCTTGGAAAGTTGAAATGTCAGCACTCAGCACTTCAAGAATTCAGCGTTTGTTCCTGACAAATGCCCCTCCCCATAGCACCTCCTTAAATCTCATTCCCCAGGTGTGCCTTGTAAAGAAGGGAGGGGTGCTTTCCTCCTGAGTAGCCTGCTCAATCTGCGCTGTTCTCACCTTCTCTCCACTCTCCATGCTCGAGGATCAGGAGGTGGTGGTCCTTGTTCCTTGCCTGAGCTCAGTCTCTCATGTTCATCCTTTCCCTGTTCCTCCCTGTCTACAAACTGTCCTAATCCTGAAAGGCTCTGGCCTGACTGGCCCTGGCCTTCCCCATTTTCTTCCGAAGCCAACGAAGCTGCCCCCTCAATCTCTCTCAGCTCAGGTTGCAGCTCATCTTCCCCCACAGATTCATGACAGAGTATATTATAGATGCAAATATGAGTGGTGTGGTGGCCTAATGGTGAAGACACTCGCCTCCCACTCAGAAGTCTGGGAGTTCAATCCTAAGTAGCAGCAGATGTTTCTCTCATAGGGCACAAAGAATATATATATATATATATATATATATATATATATATATATATATATATATATATATATATATATATATATATATATATATATATATATATATATATATATGTTGTGAACTTCACGTAGGCATCAGGAAGGGCATCCGGGCAGTAAATGCTCAGCTCCAGCTATTCGCCCTGACTCTACCTTGATTTAAGAGATTACTGGGTCAAAAAAAGGGAGGGTTTTTTTAAAATTAGGTGTGAAACAATAAATGAATTCATCTGAGGAGAATCACCATGTGTCATTCTTGGTTTGGGGCCTGGCCCTACTCTTGATAAGGATAAGGATGTAGAATAATAACAGCGGCCATTGGTCAGAAATAGTATAGGTCTCATGCGTCATATAGGTCCAGTCACTCACCCAGGCACCTCCAGTCACCGAGTTCACCTCTGCTTCCTTCTGGTGTGCATGGTGGCCCCTCTGGTCACTGGCTCTCTCACTCACCTGGGTCACTTTCCTCTGTGCAGGGAGTTGGGCTAGATGACCTCTAAGGCCCCTTCCAACTCTGTTACTAAATAACTGCATGGCTGACTGGCTGATTGACTGATTGACTGACAAAATAAAGGAATGAAAGAATGAATGAACGAACGATCAATTGATCAATAAATCAATCAATTAATATTAGATTGTATTGTATTGTATTGTATTGTATTGTATTGGGTTGGGTTGGGTTGGGTTGGGTTGGGTTGGGTTGGGTTGGGTTGGGTTGGGTTGGGTTGGGTTGGGTTGGATTGGTTTGGTTTGGTTTGGTTTGGTTTGGTTTGGGTTGGGTTGGGTTGGGTTGGGTTGGGTTGGGTTGGGTTGGGTTAGATTAGATTAGATTAGATTAGATTAGATTAGATTAGATTAGATTAGATTAGATTAGATTAACAGAGTTGGGAGGGACCTTGTAGGTCACTTAGTCCAACCTCCCACGCAAGCAGGAGACCCTACACCATTGCTGACAAATGGCAGTCCAATCTCTTCTTGAAAGCTTCCAGCGATGAAGCTCCCACAACTTCCAAATCAAGACCACTGTGGCCATCTCAGCTACCAGGAGCTTCTTCCGAGAGACTTTGTAAGCATTTCCACAGACTGGGGTCTAAAGGGCTGTAGGAATTATGGCCTGTGGAACAAGGCCACCTTTAAAACCATAGTTAAACGCCGAAGAACTTTGTTCCTGCATCAGTTTAGCCCTGCTAGACAACCCTGCTCAGATGCCTCCGAGAACAGTCGCTAATAAACATCCAGTTTTGCGGTCAGCATTACGCATCAAACTTTAAATGGTTCCACAGCAGCATTTTTAAAGTTCATTAATTAGGAAGGAGACTTTGCTGACAAATCCTCCCGACAGCTTCCCGAGGAACTTATCTTCTCAATATCGGAGTTGGCCTTTCGGCAAAAGAGCAGTTTCTCTTCATTTCCCTCCTCCCCCTTCCCCCCTTCCTCCCCTTGTTGCTGTTAATAGTTTATTTCAGTTTTATAAATGGCCTTTATGTCACGTTAAAAGAAATGATGAATTGCCACCCTAATTGGCTGGCAGTAATTTGCTGTGCTTTCGCTCTGCTTCCAGAAAAATTCCATGCAGTTGGAATACATAGTGAAGGAAACCTAAAAGATTCCTCAGAACCCAGAATATAGAACTGTGGAGACAGGAGGAATCTCTGAGATCTTTTAGTCCAACCGAGGGGTGAAATCCAGCAGGTTCTGACAGGTTCTGAAGAACTGGTAGCGGAAATTTTGAGTCGTTCGGAGAACCGGTAACAGAAATTTTGAGTAGTTCAGAGAACCGGCAAATACCACCTCAGGCTGGCCCCAGAGTGGGGTGGTCATGGAGATTTTGCAGTACCCTTCCCCTGGACTGGGGTGGGAATGGAGATTTTGCAGTATCCTTCCCCTGCCACGTCCACCAAGCCACACCACGCCCACCAAGCCATGCCCAGAGAACCAGTAGGGGGAAAAAATTGGATTTCACATCTGGTCCAACCCCCTGCTCAAGGCTCAAGGATGGTCTTTATACCATCCTAGAGAAATAGTTGTCCGGTCTATTTTGGAAAACTTCCAGTGATGTAGCACCCTAAACTTGGGAAGACAAACTGTTCCTCGCCTTATTTTTAGACTGTGTCAGAAAAATAATTTAAAGTTTCAATTCGAGCCGGGGTTGGGCAAGAATAAATAAAAACGAAGTCCAAACAACTTTGAGGAAAGGAGATTTCATTTATTTATGTATTCATTCATTCATTCATTCATTCATTCATTTTATTCATTCATTCATTCATTCATTCATTTTATTCATTCATTCATTCATTCATTTTATTCATTCATTCATTCATTCATTTTATTCATTCATTCATTCATTTTATTCATTCATTCATTTTATTTATTCATCCATTCATTCATCCCAAAAACAAAGAAGGGTTGCCTTAGAGAGAAATGGGATACGGTGAGATTGATTCATCTGGATGTGGGACTTGAGGTGTGTGGTTTTGTGTATGTGCTGGTTCTAGGGTGACACCTGAGGGTCGTGGATGTATGTAGGTACATGTCATTGATGGTGTTTATTCTTGTGAACATGCAATTCTGCTGGGACACCATTTTAATTAACTCTTATTTGGGTTTATAGACTTTCTCCTTTGATATGTGGATTAGGTCTGAGTAACTTATTGGGGAATTTGATGAACTTTGAGTAGATTTTTCCCCCGTTTGTTATTTCTCTCTTTAACAAGCTTCCAGCCACTACTTCTTGTCCTGCCTTCAGGTCCTTTGGAGAATAGGTTGACCCCCTCTTCTTTGTGGCAGCCCCTTAAATATTGGAAGACTGCTATCATGTCCTTCTTTTCATTAAACTAGACGTACACAATTCCTGCAACTGTTCTTCATATGTTTTAGCCTCCAGTTCCCTAATCATCTTTGTTGCTCTTCTCTGCACTCTTTCTAGAATCTCACATCTTTTTTATGTGGCGACCAAAACTGGATGCAGGATTCCAAGTGTGGCCTTTCCAAGGCCTTATAAAGTGGTATTAACACTTCACGTGAACTTGATTCTATCCCACTCTTGATGCAGCCTAGGACTGCATATGAGGTTTCGAAGGAGGAGTAGGAGAAGGAGAAGGAGAAGGAGAAGGAGAAGGAGAAGGAGAAGGAGAAGAAAGGCAGAGAAGAAGAAGGAGAAAGGAAGAGGAGGAGGAGGAGGAGGAGGAGAGGAGGAGAGGAGGAGGAGGAGGAGGAGGAGGAGGAGGAGGAGGAGGAGGAGGAGGAGGAGAAGGAGAAGGAGAAGGAGAAGGAGAAGGAGAAGGAAGGCAGAGGAGGAGGAGGAGGAGAGGAGGAGGAGGAGGAGAGGAGGAGAGGAGGAGGAGGAGGAGAAGAAGGAGAAGGAGAAGGAAGGCAGAGGAGGAGGAGGAGAAGGAGGAGGAGAGGAGGAAGAGGAAGAGGAGGAGAAGAAGAAGGAAGAGGAGGAGGAGAAGAAGGAGAAGGAGAAGGAAGGCAGAGGAGGAGGAGGAGAGGAGGAGGAGGAGGAGGAGAGGAGGAGGAGGAGGAGGAGGAGGAGGAAGGCAGAGGAGAAGGAGGAGAAAGGAGGAGGAGGAGAAGGAGAAGAAGGAGAGAGAAGAGAATCAAAATGCATTTCCTTTTCTACCAAATCCATTGAGAAGGGATTCAAAACTGCACAAACTTTTTCTTCCTGATGCTACTCAGTATAAATATTCCTGAGGCGGGGGTGGGGGTGGGGACACCCTTCTAGTCCCCCAGGGTTCATGCCAATCCAGTCAAAGTCTTTTTAGCATGTTCATCTCGTTTTCAGACAGAAGCTCCAGCAGGTAAGCAATATTGCGTGATAAAATAATAAAGTACTATTCCCTTTTCTTTCTGATCCGGTTGTTGATATCCAGAGCCTTCCTTCTTTTTATGAATTAGATCTTTGGAAATAGTCTTCCGAGACAGGGGAATGGAGTATTATCTTCCGATATAAAACTGGCATCCAAGCGTAATTATGGTGGTAGACATGGATTCGGAGACGTAACAGCTGCTAACAAGTTTTGCAGTTTCATTTTATGCTTTACGAGCGTTCGGCGCAGTTATACATATTCACTGGGGAGAGCTTCCTTATTCTTTTTTTTTTCCCCTTGCAAAAGATATTTAGAGCTCGAAGAAAACCTTGAGAGGAATCTCTTAGCCTCGTTCAGGTTCAGCTGTATCTTAAGATTCAGTTCCCAAGCAGGAATTGAAATGAGTTTTGCTGAGGAATAGGTTTTAAAGCTAATGACTCATCAGCAAGTGTAAGCAGCTCAACGAGATTTACAACTATAGAATATTAGTTAGTTAGTTAGTTAGTTTATTAGATTTATATACCGCCCTTCTCCTGACGGATTCAGGGCGGTGAACAGCCAAACATTAAAACATTAAAATACAAGCAATATAAAAGTTAAAAATAATCTAAAAACGTAATTAAATCAAATTTGGCTTCCCCAAATTTAAAATCCCACCTAAAATTCACTCATTAAAATCTACGTTAAGCCAGCCCGGCTTCCTGAAATAGAAAAGTCTTTAATGCCTTGCGGAAAGTGCGAAGGTCTGGGATTAATCGAATCCCCGGGGGTAACTCGTTCCAGAGGGTGGGAGCCCCCACAAAGAAGGCTCTCCCCCTGGGGGTCGCCAGTCGACATTGCCTGACCGACGGCACCCTGAGGAGGCCCTCTCTATGAGAGCGTATTGGCCGGTGGGAGGTTATCGGTGGCAGAAGGTGGTTTCATAAGTACCCGGGCCCTAAGCCATGGAGTGCTTTAAAGATGAGAACCAAGACCTTGAAGCGCACCCAGAAGACCACTGGGAGCCAGTGCAGCTCGCGCAGAAGAGGTGTCACATGGGAGCGCCAAGTTGCCCCCATAATCACCCGCGCGGCCGCATTCTGGACCAGTTGGAGCCTACGGGTGGTCCTCAAGGGGAGCCCCATGTAGAGAGCATTACAGTAGTCCAGGCGAGAAGTGACCAGGGCATAAGTGACTGTGCGTAATGAGTCCCGATCCAGAAAGGGACGCAACTGGCGTATCAGGCGAACCTGATAAAAAGCCCCCCTGGCCACGGCCGTCATATGCTCTTTTAAAGACAGCCGTGGATCCAGGAGGACGCCCAAGTTACGAACCCTCTCTGTGGGGGGCAAAGACTCGCCCCCAATAGCCAGCGAAGGCACCAACTTAGGTTGGAAGGGACCTTGGAAGTCTTTTAGTCCAACCCCCTGCCTAGGCAAGTGACCCCTATACCATCCCAGACAAATGATTGTCCAGTCTGTTAAGTATAGGGCACAAAAAAGGACTGGACACGCTCATCAGTAACAAACACAGTTAACATCCAGGAGAAGAAGACCACGCCAGATGCCAAGTTCGAGAGAGTTCCAGAGGCAACACCAGGAGAGCCACGGAACTCGACCTCACACTCAGAAAGTGCTGGACGGACTGATCTGTGCAGGTCCAATCGCGCCCCAAGACGGCCCGCCTACTTGCGGGACTCCATACCCTAACAACTACGGGATTGGACAATGCCAATCTAGAGGGGAGGGGTGTTGAGTATTGAATGGCAGATTCAAATGACCCAATCAATGAAAGAGACCCGGGAGGAGGACACTTAAGCAAGCGTCAGTGGCTGAAGCCGCGGACAGCTCCGGGCTATAAAAGGGGCTGCCACGGTTGGGATTGGCATTGTGGTTTACGGAGCTTAAATAAAGTGTTTGTTACCGACGAGCCTGTCCAGTCCTTCAGAATCCCACCTTCGTCGCCAGTGTTAAGTATAGGGCGCAAAGAAGGACTGGACACGCTCGTCGGTTACAAACACTTTATTTAAGCTCCGTAAACTGTAATGCCAATCTCAGCCGTGGCAGCCCCTTTATAGCCCGGAGACATCCGCGGCTTTCCTAAATAAATAAATTTCCATTTATATATTATTCTTGCTGAATGGAGTAGCCTGTATGCTGTCTCTGATATGGATATTAGGAGTGTCGAATACCCTGGAAATGACAGGAAATTCCCAGCACATTTCAGCTCAGTTGGATACACATAGACACCCTTATGTATCATGCACACAACAAACAGACTTCCCTTCATGTACCTAAATGCAGATACCCAACACTTTATTATTCTGGGTCTTCCTTCTAAGTCATCTTTCCTAACCTACCCCTCTTTTAAAGTTTGTGTTGTAATTTAAGAATGTAAGCTATTATATATTGTCCTACCCAAAGGGGAGAATGTTAGGGAATGGCTATTGCCTAACTGGTTGGGTTGGCAATATATATAAACCATCAATGCATGTTTGCAGTCAAATGTACAGCTTTAAGACTGTAATGCTGTATTCTGATTGGCTAGCTCTGTAGCCAACGTACTTAAGAAGAAGCTTGAATCATGGTTTATTTTTCTGATTAAATTATTATTGCTACCTCTACTCCCCTCTGCCTGTTCTCTCTGCATGATCACTGCTTGATCATTGCTTCTTGTTGCTTTCTGCTGTTTTACTGATTGTTTTACTGCTGTACTTGTTCCTGTTGGCAACTCCAAAAAGAACTGTTTTATTGCATATGACTACAACAACTGGTAAGAAGACTTTGTTCTTGGAATATCCCTGGAATGACAATTTAACTATCTTTATCTGTGTATGACCTGGATTGTTTATTGGACTTTGCTTTGCTTTTTCCTAAAAGTAAAAGAATATCACAACTCAGTGTGTCTGTGTATTGGCAGTGCTTATTCAAAATCACTCTCAGTCTCGTGTGCACAACCTTGCTACTCAAGGGTTACTCGGCATATATTCCTTAATAGTTTGAATATGCTTTTCTTGCTTGGAAAGTGTGCTCTTCTGGTTGTGTGTGTGTTTGCTTGTGTGTTGTTTCCCTTTCTGTCCATTAGCACAACACTCAAACCAGAAAGCAATACTTTCTTTGAGGACCATCTGATTTGAGGACCATCTGATGCCTTGCTTCACCTCTTCTAGCTCCACCGAACACAGCTGGGAGCCCATTATCGTCAAGTAATAGACTGCCACTCTCTTTGGCACAATGCTGTATCCAAATAAAGATCGTTTCAAGGCCTCTGGTGCCCGAAATAGCTATTTTCCAAGGCATCGGAGGACTTGTTTACAAAGAAAAGCTCTTGTGTGCTTGGAGAAAAGAGGCACAAGAGTAGAATAAAATGAATGAGCTGGAAGGGACCTTGGAGGTCTTCTAGTCCAGCTCCCTATTGAAGCAGGAGAGCCTATATCAGTGGATGGCGAACCTTTTAGTGCCCAAACTGCATGCACGCGCATGTCCAAACTGAAATGTGGGCTTTTATGCACCCACACAGATACGCACATGGACAGGCGTGCAGACATGCATGGACATGCATGCATGCACAGCAGAGACCCAACGACCAGCTGGCCGGTGGGAAGCGGGGCATCCCAACACCGGCAGCGCGGCAAGAGGTAAGATCTTTTTTTTTTTTTCGTGAACTTTGGTTTTGTCGTTTGCAGGGAAACAGAAGTTTACAATAGAAACGCTATGGAGATCTGACCTGGGGCGACGGTGCTTGTGCCAGCAGAGAGGGCTCTGGCTGCCACCTCTGTGCCATAGGTTTGCCATCATAGGCCTATACCATTTCAAATAAGAGACTGTCTAGACCAGGGTGTCAAAGCTGTGGTTATGAATAGAGCTGTCTAGATACTTGTCTTCTTTCAATAAGCTCTTTATCTCTTAAGTGCTGATGTCTGCTGTGGGCTATTAAGGAAGATGGGAGTTGCTTTCTGCCTCTAAAAACATATATATAATATTTTACTTTTTAATCTCTCTCCCCCCCCCTTCTCTCCTCTCTCTCTTCTTTCTCACTCTCTCTCTCTCACCCCCTCTCTCCCCAAAGCAAAGAGATGCATTCATTTTCTTGGGGGTAACTGACCTGGGGTGACAGTGCTTGTGCCAGCAGAGAGGGCTCTGGCTGCCACCTCTGGGACCTGTGCCATAGGTTTGCCATCACGGGCCTATACCATTTCAAATAAGGGACTGTCTACACCAGGGGTGTCAAAGCTATGGTTATGAATAGAGCTGTCTAGATACTTGTCTTCTTTCAATAAGCTCTTTATCTCTTAAGTGCTGATGTCTGCTGTGGGCTATTAAGGAAGATGGGAGTTGCTTTCTGCCTCTAAAAACATATATATAATATTTTACTTTTTAATCTCTCTCTCCCCCCCTTCTCTCCTCTCTCTCTTCTTTCTCACTCTCTCTCTCTCACATCCCCTCTCTCCCCAAAGCAAAGAGATACATTCATTTCCTTGGGGGTAACTGATCTGGGGTGACAGTGCTTGTGCCAGCAGAGAGGGCTCTGGCTGCCACCTCTGGGACCTGTGCTATAAGTTCGCCATCATGGGTCTATACCATTTCAGATAAGGGACTGTCTAGATCAGGGGTGTCAAATTCAATTTCATTGACGGCTGCATCTGGGCTGTGGTTGACCTCGGGGGGGGGGAACTGGGGTGTGTATGGCTGACTGGGTGGGTGCGGGCCAACTGGGTGGGTGTGGCCAGCTTGACACCCCTCCACAAACTACTGGCATGTTTCCTCTTCGCACTTCCGTGCATGCGCCTGGCCTCAGAAATGCACCTAAATACGATGGCATACAATGGCATAGAGCCAGGGCAGTGGGTGGGGGCACTCACAACTTATTTATTCATTCATTCATTCATTCATTCATTTTGATTATGGGAGCAAGAGAGCACTCCCATGTGATGCCTCTCCTGCGCAAGCTGCATTGGCTTCCAGTGGTCTTCCGGGTGCGCTTCAAGGGGTTGATCACCACCTCTAAAGCGCTCCATGGCATAGGACCTGGGTATTTGTGGGACTGCCTTCTGCCGCCGATAGCCTCCCACCGGCCAGTACGCTCCCACAGAGAGGGACTCCTCAGGGTGCCGTCAGCCAGGCAATGTCGGCTGCTGACCCCCCGAGGAAGGGCCTTCTCTGTGGCAGCACCTGCCCTCTGGAACGATCTGCCCCCAGAGATACGAAGGATACCAGATCTCCGGGCCTTTCGCCGTGCCCTAAAAACTTTTCTTTTTCATCAAGCAGGGCTGGCGTAACCCCCCCCTTTTTTAAAGCCTTTCTTAGTCTTTTTGTAGTTTGTAGTTTTTAAGTGTCAATTGGGTTTTAGTTGGATTGTTTTAAATCGTGGGCCAAAATTGTGTAATTCTTTTAATTGATTTTAAATTTTGTATTGATATGTTTTTATTCTTGGCTGAGCACCGCCCTGAGTCCAATAGGAGAAGGGCGGTATACAAATTGAATGAATGAATGAATGAATGAATGAATGAATGAATGAATGAATGAATGAATGAATGAATAAATAAATAAATAAATAAATAAATAAATAAATAAATAAATAAATAAAAATTCATTCATTCATTCATTCATTCATTCATCCATCCATCCATCCATCCATCCATCCACCGACCCATCCATCCATCCATCCATCTATCTATCTATCTATCTATCTATCTATCTATCATCTATCTATCTATCTATCTATCTATCTATCTATCTATCTATCTATCTATCTATCTATCTATCAACAAGTACAAGGAAACAATGCTGTTTTCCCCCAAAATAAGACATCCCCTGATAATAAGCCCAATCGAGCTTTTGACCACATGGCAATAACACCAAGTGCTTATTTCAGGGTTCAAAAAAATATATAAGACAGGGTCTTATTTTTGGGAAAACATGGTAGTAACAGTATAGACATAGACATGGATACATGAAAATAAAATTGGCACAAATAAAACAGGCCAAACAAAGCCATAAACACATAGAATGATGACATATAAATGGGGACAGTAGGACAGGGATGGAAGGCACGCTGGTGCGCTTATGCACGGCCCCTTAGGGACCTCTTAAAAAACCTGAAAGGTCCATGGTAGACAGTTTAAGGTAAAAGGTATTTCCTCTACCGTTTCGGGTGGACCAGGCCAAAGTGACATGGCCAACCCCTTACATTTTCCAAGATGGCCTTGCGAGCCAGATCCAACCACATTCATGGGCCAGTTTCGGCTTGCAGACCTTGTGTTTGACACCCCTGGTCTAGACTCATCTTAAAAACCTCCAGTGATGGAGCACCCACTATTTCTGGTGGCAAGCTGTTCCACTGGTTAATTGTCCTCATTGTTAGGAAGTTTCTCCTTAGTTCCAGGTTGCTTCTCTCCTTGATGAGTTTCCATCCATTGCTTCTTGTCCTGCCTTCTGGTGCTTTGTAGAATAATTTGACCCCCTCTTCTTTGTGGCAACCCCTCAAATACTGGAAGACTGCTATCATATCACCCCTAATTCTTGTTTCCTTTAAACTAGCCGAGCCCAGATCCTAAACCCGTTCTTCATACGTTCATAAGATCCCACCAGGAATGATTCCAAACCCACGAAGTGGCCTCTAACCGAGGATTGTTTGTATATTTGTTTGTTTGCAGCAGACTCCATGATTGCTGCTGACGCCGAATTGAACGTCAGCTGCAAATTTGGCAGCTGTCTGGAACATTTTGTTAGCAAAGAAGCTTTGTTTGCTTCTTTGCTAACAAAAGTGGAGATTTCTTTCCCCCGTCCAATAATATTTTCTCGCAGCAGCGATGCGGGGTTTAAAAAGCCAACCATCCAGCATCGATTTCACCAATCCACGGAAGCAAACAGCAGGTCAGATTGTTGAAAAGGAGGACGCACTGGGTGGTTTTCTAAAATCACATTTCTCTGCACAAGACACATTTCCTTAGGCTTAGAAGTCACGCTAAGCCATGACACCACGGCTTACAACCCAAAAACGGTGAGGCTGGACCCACATCCCTGTGAGAAAGAAGAAAAGGGATGAGGTGTGAGTGTAGATAGTTAGCACCCACCCCTCTCCTAGAAGAATTGTAGGAAATATTAAAAAGGCAGGATAAAACAGTTTCCCTAAAAGAGAAATAGAAATCTTAAAGGAAAAACAGAAACTCAGATCCCCGCTCTTCCTGCCCCCAAGCAGATACTAAGCGGAGGCCTGCTCTTAGAAATGAAGATTTGGTAACCCGTTCAAGACAGGATATTTTGAACAAAGGCAGAATTAGGTAGAATGGTAGGATCAGGCCAGGGGTGGGTTGCCCCCAGTTCGAACTGGTTTGTAAGAACCGGTAGTAAAACCGGTGGGAGGGTCCGCCCGCTGACCCGGATGTCATCGTAGGTGATCTGCACGCGCACAGAAGAACGCACGCATGCAAAACAGTGGTGAAATCTAATTTTTTTTTACTACCGGTTCTGTGGGCATGACTTGGTGGGCATGGTGTGGCTTGGTGGGCGTGGCTTGGTGGGCATGGCAGGGAAAGGAGACTGCAAAAGCCCCATTCCTTCCCCACTCCTGGGGGAAGGATATTGCAAAATCTCCATTCCCACCCCACTCTGGGACCAGACAGAGGTGGTATTTGCCGGTTCTCTGAACTACTCAAAATTTCCACTACCGGTTCTCTAAACTGCTCAAAATTTCCACTACCGGTTCTCTAAACTGCTCAAAATTTCTGCTACCGATTCTCCAGAACTTGTCAGAACCTGCTGGATTTTACCCCTGATGAAAAGTGAGCTGTGTGCAGGGGCACGATGTAAACCAGTAGTAAACATAAGTAGAACCCACCCCTGGATCAGCCCTCACTCAAGATCGAAACCAGGAAAGCCATTAAGACACAATAGGAATGGCCCAACACCCTTTCAGGACACAAGACTCCTCATTACATCGTGTCACAGAGTCCAGGCTTCAATGAAACTTAATTCAGACAATCTAAAAAGTTAGCTATAACCCCTGCATAGCCCTATGGGGGTCTGACAGCAGCCAATAGAATACATTTCTTGCACAGGAACAGGAAGCTCAAGGGCAAGGCCCAAGAGAGGGTATTAATACCGCTTACTTTCCACTCCACGTGTTCAACTGCACCAGGGCTTCAAACACATGCAGCCTTGTTCATCAATAAACCATCATTCCAATCAGCTTCCATGTTTCCGGTGTCTTTCTTCCCACTTGGAATTGAACCAGATGGATATTTCTTCCAACATTAGGATTTGGGTCTTTTTTGTGAATCTTGGTCGTGCAAACAAATATAAGTGTGTCTGCTTACTTACAGATAAGTTCCACATTAGTGTGGGAAGAAATATCCATCTGGTTCAGTTCCAAGCCAGGAGAAAGACACTGGAAACATGGAGGCTGATTAGAAAGATGGTTTAATGATGAAACAGAACCACCAAGCCCATGGTTCTGGTGCAGCTGACCACATGGAGTTGAGAGTGAGGGGGTTTTTTTATACCTTCTCTTGGGCTTTGAACTTGAGCTTCCTGTTCCTGTGCAAAAACATGTACTCTATTGGCTGTTGTCAATGTGACTCCCATGGGGCCTTGTAGGGGTCATGTAGGGGTCATAGCTGGCTCTATAGGCAAAGTACAAATCCTAGGCATTTGTCTGAGTTAAATTTGGTTGAAGTTTGGATTGCTCTGAGATGACGTAATAATTCCTATTGTGGCTTAATGGCTTTTTCCTTTGTTGGATCTTGGGTGATGGCATTTGCTTATGAATAGAGCTGTCTAGATACTTGTCTTCTTTCAGTAAGCTCTTTATCTCTTAAGTGCTGATGTCTTCTGTGGGCTATTAAGGAAGATGGGGGTTGCTTTCTGCCTCTAAAAATATATATATATAATATTTTACTTTTTAATCTCTCTCTCCCCCCTCTTCTCTCTCTCTCTCTCTCTCTCTCTCTCTCTCTCTCTCTCTCCTTTCTCACCCTCTCTCTCTCACCCCCTCTCTCCCCAAAGCAAAGAGATGCATTCATTTCTTTGGGGGTAACCGAATGCAGGTTACTAGGTTATCCCACTGAGATGCAAATACTTTTGACTAGCCAGCCTCCTCTTTGCTAAGCAAGCCTGTTCAGCCAAGAATGGGGAACCGGGAAGAAGGGGAACAGCTCCTTCTGATTAGGCTGCCTACCTTCACCCAGACGTCCAGAGTCTTGCAGAGAGGAGGCTGGCTAGTCAAAAGTATTTGCATCTCAATGGGGTAACCTAGTAACCTGCATTCGGTTCCCATGGAGACGAGCGCTCCAGCGGTGGTGCTGTGCGGATTGACACTCCACGTTGTGGTGCAAGGAAGCCTCCACTCCACCCCATAATAGAAGCCAGCAACACAGCCATGCAGACACTCAACCCCCCCTCCTCCTGCCCACCGACCCACCCCCCACCCCCAAGAGAATATTGAAGAGGATCCAGTCTACGAGACAACCAGAAGTTTATTTGGTCTTGGGTTGACATCTATCATGGAGGTACAAGGAGGAGAAGGTGGAATGGGGAAAGGGAGGAGGCTGACGCGGTGAAATTGGCACAAACGTTGGGGTTGTGAGCATTATGGTGTGTTTGTGCCTGGAGGAGTGGATTCCAAAGAGGCCAGGAGCAATTAGTGCAACCCTGAAGGAGGGTTGGCAACTGGCTGGCTTGGCTCAACAGCTGCCAAGAAGTCCTCTTGTGTTTCAAAGACCGGAGGAACAGCAATGTGCTGTTGAAGGTGAGCTGGCATCTCCCTTTACCTGCTGAGTCATGCCAAACAGTGTGAATAGCCTACGCTGGGGGAGTGAGTGGCAAGAGGTTGGCATTTGAGCTCCGAAAGCTGAGGGCCCGTGGGTGTCAGCCCTCCATCCTCCTCCATGACACAAAAGGCCAGGCTGCCTTTGTGGTGTGTCATCACCAAGATGATACAACCGAATAGGAGGGTCAGGGAAGTGGAGGGTAATAGAATACAAAAGTTGGAAGGAATGTTGGAGTTTTTCTAGTCCATCTCCTACTCAGGCTACAGATCCTATACCATTCCAGTCAAATTTGCTGTCTAATCCCTTCTTGAAAATATCTCAGGGGCTGCCCCAAAGAAGAGGGAGTCAAGCTATTCTCCAAAGCCCCTGAGGGCAGGACAAGAAGCAAATGGTAGAAACTAATCAAGGAGAGAAGCAATTTAGAACTAAGGAGAAATTTCCTGGCAGTGAGAACAATTAATAAGTGGAACAACTCGCCTCCAGAAGTTGTGACTGCTCCAACACTGGAGGTTTTTAAGAAGATGTTGGATAACCATTAGTCTGAAGTGGTGTAGGGTCTCCTGCCTGAGTAGAGGGTAGGACTAGAAGACCTCCAAGGTCCCTTCCAACTCTCCTCTCCTCTCCTCTCCTCTCCTCTCCTCTCCTCTCCTCTCCTCTCCTCTCCTCTCCTCTCTAAAACTCCAGTGATGGAGCATCCATAACTTTTGAAGGCAAGTCATTGCACTGATTGATTATTCTTCTTGTCCTGCCTTCAGGTATTATGGAAAATAGGCTGACCTCCTTGTCTTTGTGATAGCCCCTCAAATATTGAAACACTGTTATCCTGTTAACCCTAATCCTTGGTCATTGCCAAACATGTCCCATCAAGTACTCCTTTCATAGAAGAAAAGATGGGTGAACATGGATGTCTTGCCCAAGTGGCTTAAGCCCTTGAAGGACTAAATATGGGTGTCTACCATAACTAGCAGCACGCTACTATTGTATAGGATGAACAGTAATGGTCTGCAGGTTATGGGAGAAGCTCAGTCCTTCAAGGGCTTAAGAGGGGTGAGCAAAGCAATGTTCACTCATCCTCTTTAGACAGGATAGAAGAACAGAATATCAGAGTTGGAAGGGACTTTGGAATTCTCCTAATCAAACTGTCCGGATTCTGATGGATGCCCTAATTAAATCATGAGCCTCAAGCCAAGCTTCAAAAGAAATCCAGTTATTTATTGGTAACTTCATGTTGGCATGTATCCAAATGAAGCCAACTCTGACCCCACGTAATTTACGGCCCCAATCATGATCCTGTTTCCCCCCACTCCCCAGGATGTGTCATCAATCACATTCACCAATGGAGCAATTCCGCGGGTTGTAGAGATCACTCCCTTCCAGCTGCTGTGGGTAACCCTGGGAGACAGCCTTGAGAAAGATATATCTGGAATGTGCTTCTTTCTTTGCCTGCTATGTTGCTTCACCAGTTTCCCATCCCCCTTGCCTAAGGCAACTCAAGAGCAGGCCAGGGATGCTTTGCGAGTTGACAATGACCTCCTGGTCAAGCAGGAAACTCTATAACATTTCAGCCAAATCGTTGCTTCAATGATGGAGCAACCCCGATTTCTGAAGGTGGACCATTCATTCTCCCCTACCATGTCTTCACAACTTAGATTGTGAAGCCCCTAAGCCCCTTCAACTCAATCTGTAGTTTATGAACTGGATGGGAAATTTTCCCACCCTGGCCTATATCTTTCCAGCAGAAGAACGTTTCTGAACAATATCTCTTCTTAGGTGGCAGGAGTATAACAGAATAACAGAGATGGAAGGGTACCCTGGAGGTCTTCTAGTCCAACCCCCTGCTGAAGCAGGAAACCCTATTCCATTCTGGACAAATGGCTGTCCAATCTCCTCTTCCAAACCTCCAGTGATGGAGGATGATATCACAGGTAAAAACAAAGAAGGGCTTCATGTCAACTTCGAAACGGATAGAGGCTTTCATCGCCATTTTCTCTGTTTCTCAGGTTGACATACTTGCGGGGGGAGAGGGGAAGAAAAATGGAAGGGAGGGAGGCAGGGCCATGGTAAAACAGTGGTTAGAATGCAGTACTGCAGGCTGAACTCTGCTGGCTGCCAGAAGTTTGATCCTGACCGGCTCAAGGTTGACTCACCCTTCCATCCTTCCGAGGTGGGTAAAATGAGGACGCAGATTGTTGGGGACAAGAGGCTGACTATGTAAACCGCATAGAGAGGGCTGTAAAAGTACTGTGAAGTGGTACATAGGTCTAGGTGCTATGACTCTTCCTTCCTCCCTCCCTCCCCCCTTCCTTCCTTCCTTCCTTCCTTCCTTCCTTCCTTCCTTCCTTCCTTCCTTCCTTCCTTCCTTCCTTCCTTCCTTCCTTTCGTGGTTAAAATGGAGTATTGCAGGCTGTCTCTGGCTACAGTCAGGAGTTTCATGCTGACTAGCTGAAGATTGACTCAGCCTTCCATCCTTCCGAGGTGGGTAAAATGAGGATGCAGATTGTTGGGGACAAGAGGCTGACTATGTAAACCGCATAGAGAGGGCTGTAAAAGCACTATGAAGTGGTACGTAGGTCTAGGTGCTATTGCTCTTCCTTCCTCTCTCCCTCCCCACTTCCTTCCTTCCTTCCTTCCTTCCTTCCTTCCTTCCTTCCTTCCTTCCTTCCTTCCTTCCATTCGTGGTTAAAATGGAGTATTGCAGGCTGTCTCTGGCTACAGTCAGGAGTTTCATGCTGACTAGCTGAAGATTGACTCAGCCTTCCATCCTTCCGAGGTGGGTAAAATGAGGATGCAGATTGTTGGGGACAAGAGGCTGACTATGTAAACCGCATAGAGAGGGCTGTAAAAGCACTATGAAGTGGTACGTAGGTCTAGGTGCTATTGCTCTTCCTTCCTCTCTCCCTCCCCACTTCCTTCCTTCCTTCCTTCCTTCCTTCCTTCCTTCCTTCCTTCCTTCCTTCCTTCCTTCCTTCCTTCCTTCCTTCCTTCCTTCCTTCCTTCCTTCCATTCGTGGTTAAAATGGAGTATTGCAGGCTGTCTCTGGCTACAGTCAGGAGTTTCATGCTGACTAGCTGAAGATTGACTCAGCCTTCCATCCTTTCCGAGGTGGGTAAAATGAGGACCCAGATTGTTGGGAGCAAGAGGCTGACTCTATAAACTGCTTAGAGAGGGCTGTAAAGCACTGTAAAGTGCTATATAAGTCTAAGTGCTAGTGCTAGCTCTATTTATAATTGTGTCCAATCACTGGGTCCAGAGCATACAGTACAGCTTCTGTGTCAACTCTGAAGCGAACCTGTCTGAAGCCATCTTGTGTTACCTCATAGTCACCACGAAGCCTGAGAGGGGGAAGGGAAGGGGGGAAGTAGATTGCCCGGCTAACTGTCAAATCAAAAAGTTTTCCTGTGTAAGAGGTGGCTGCTGAAGGAGGAGAGGAGCCCGCTAGCTGTATTCATTGGACAATGTGACTGGTGCCACCTGGGAGGGGGGATTTTTACTCTTTTATCTAGGTGAAAACTGCGGGAACATTTAGAGTTGGTTTTCACCGGCTGTGCCAATATGATGTATCCAATAAACATATTCTTTGAGGAATCTGCCTGGCTCGGAGCTCTGCTTTCAATGGGTGCGTTACTCAGAATGCTGACATTCTGCTGATTTGGAAGTTCCGGAGAGATAGAAGTAGTGTCATCTGTGGTAGCCTGAGAACTACTGTCAGGGTTCTGACCAATGTCCTAATTAAATCATGAGCCTCACGTCAGGCTTCAAAAGAAATTCAGTTATTTATTAGGAGCTTCATGTCGGCACAGACCAAATGAAGCCAACTCTGACCTCACGTAATTTATGTCCTGGCTCTGACCCTGTTTCCCCTTGCCCCCCAAGGTGTGTCATCAGTCACATTCTCCAACGAAGTAATTTCGTGGGTTGTAGAGATCACTCCTCTCTGGCCACTGTAGGTTTCCGTGGAAATGGCCTCGGCTTATCAGTTGGAATGTGTTTTGTTTTGACTGAGATACCAGGTCCTTGATGCAGCTGCAATTTCCCATCCTCCTTGCCTATGGCAACTTGAGAGCAGGCCAGGAACGCTTTGGGAGTTGACAACCAGACCTTCTGAGGACCACCTGAATAGCTTCATGTAGATACTAAAGCAGGGGTCTCCAAACTTGGAATTTTAAACACTTGTGGACTTCAGCTCCCAGAATTCCCCAACCAAATTGCTGGGGAATTCTGGGAGTTGAAGTCCATCAGTCTTAATGTTGCAGAGTTTGGAGACCCCTGTACTCAATAGCTAAAGGACAACATAATGGAAGTATATTGTGACTAACAGCATCAACGGCTGCTGAAGAATCAAACAAAATTGAGAGACACTTTTCCTGTCCTGCAATAAATCATACATCTGGTTGATCTTTGATGATCCTGTTCTGAAACCAAAACCAAATCAGAGAGAATACAGGTGGTCCTCGACTTATGACCAAACAAGACAGACACAGACTTCAACAGATAATTAGAACTGCAAAAAGAAAAAAAAATGCTACCAGCCTGCCTTTCCATGGAGAATCTGTATACTGCATGAGTCAAAAAGAGGGCTGAGAAATTATTTACAAACCCCTCTCATTCTGGACATAAATTGTTTCAACTCCTACCCTCAAAACGACGCTATGGAGCACTGCACACCAGAATAACTAGACACAAGGACAGTTTTTTCCCGAACACCATCACTCTACTAAACAACTAATTCCCTCAACACTGCCCAACTAGTTACTAAATCTGCATTACTATTCTTCTTCTCTTTTTTACTAGTATCTCTCCCTCCCCACTTATGGCTATAATCATGTTGCTTGTATCTTTACAATTTACATTGTTATATTGTTTCCTAGTATGATTTGATTGCTTATTAGTATCCTATGACTATCACTAAGTGTTGTATCTTATGATTCTTGATGAATATATATTTTTTTCTTTATGTACACTGAAAGCACATGCACCAAAGACAAATTCCTTGTGTGTCCAATCACACTTGGCCAATAAAGAATTCTCTTCTCTTCTCTTCTCTTCTCTTCTCTTCTCTTCTCTTCTCTTCTCTTCTCTTCTCTTCTCTTCTCTTCTCTTCTCTTCTCTTCTCCTCTCCTCTCCTCTCCTCTCCTCTCCTCTCCTCTCCTCTACTCTCCTCTACTCTACTCTACTCTACTCTACTCTACTCTACTCTACTCTACTCTACAATTGAGTTCAATTGATTCCCCATTGACTTTCCTTGTCAGGGGTTCCCAAAAGTTGATTGTGTGACCCCAGGACACTGCAAAAGTCATAAGTATGAGCTGGTTGATAAGCCTCTGAATTTTGATCATGAGATCATGTGGTTACAGTTGTAAGAGTGAAATATGGTCATAAGTCACTTTTCTCAGTGCCTTTGTAATGTCAAACTGTCACTGAATGAATGGTTGTAAGTTGAAGATTGCCTGTTTCATTGACCTTTCTCATAAGAATGAATCAATAAAGCTATCCATGGATAGAGTGAAAGTAAATGTGATGATCCAGGGCATGGCACACAGATAACACAGGAATCTGGCAGTTCAAACCGTCCCTTTATTGTTCCAAATTTCCCCAAATGCTCCCATGTTTCTGGCAAGTCCCAGAGCAAAGTGATGACATACCCACACCCACACCTCAAGCAGCCACTGGCCGGGGTATTTGGGGACCGCCTGCTGCTACTGATAACCTCCCACTGGCCAGTACGCTCACACAGAGAGGGACTCCTCAGGGTGCCATCAGCCAAGCAATGTCGGCTGGCGGCCCCCAGGGGGAGAGCCTTCTCTGTGGGGGCACCTGCCCTGTGGAACGAGCTACCTCCTGAAATTTGTTTGATCCCGGACCTCCGCACTTTCCGAAAGGCCCTTAAGACCTATTTATTCCAACAAGCCGGCCTTGCTTGATTGATTTTAATGGGGTTTTTAAATTTTGGTATTATTAATTTTGGGGGTTTTAAATTGGGTATTTTAACTGGTTTTGAGACTTTTATATTGGAACACCGACGATTTAATCTAATTTTAATTTTTTAAATATTTGTATTATATGTGTTTTAATCTGGCTGTTCTCCCGGGGAGAAGGGCGGTATATAAATTGAAATATAAATAAATAAATAAATAAATAAATAAATAAATAAATAAATAAATAAATAGTCCAGCCCAACACTGTGTACACCAAGGCTGCAGAGCAATTAATCCAGCAGGGCAAATCAAGGAGTTCAGGAAGCAAAGGATCCAGGTAATTAGTCCAGAAAGCCAGAAAGAATGCAAGGACTCTTGGAAAGTTGAAATGTCAGCACTCAGCACTTCAGGAATTCAGCATTTGTTCCTGACAAATGCCCCTCCCCATAGCACCACCTTAAATCTCATTCCCCAGGTGTGCCTTGTAAAGAAGGGAGGGGTGCTTTCCTCCTGAGTAGCCTGCTCAGTCTGCGCTGTTCTCGCCTTCTCTCCACTCTCCATGCTCGAGGATCAGGAGGTGGTGGTCCTTGTTCCTTGCCTGAGCTCAGTCTCTCATGTTCATCCTGTCCCTGTTCCTCCCAGTCTACAAACCGTCCTAATCCTGAAAGGCCCGGACCTGACTGGCCCTTCCCTTCCCCATTTTCCTCCAAAGCTAACGAAGCCGCCCCCTCAAAATCTCTCAGCTCAGGTTGCAGCTCATCTTCCCCTGCAGATTCAGGCTCCGATGTGGGCATGACAGCAAAATTGATAATATCCCAAGTATAGGAGAAGAAATGGCAGAACCCGGGGGCAGAGTGAAAAGGGGTATCAGCCTAGAATCCCTACATAGCCATAAACAAACTAAATCCAACCCTCCTTGAGTGCCATTCAATCTTATCTAAAACTAAGCACACACTGACCATTACTTCAGAAGATTCCTATACATAGGTTTTTTAGCAATAAATCAATTTAATTGAACGTGTGTGTGTGTGTGTGTGTGTGTGCCTCACATCAAGACATTCATTCAATATTCTGGGCAGGGGAAACAAAGACTGGAAACAACGAATGAGAAGCCAAGCTGCATTGTTTTAAGCAATTATTACACAATGTTTTATTGCAGGAATCTACAAACACAAATGCTTCCTCACAACGAACCGATTTTGCTACAATCCTTTTACATGTGGAGAATGCTTTTTCTTCTTCTCCTCCTCCTCCTCCTCCTTCTAATGTTAATTGGCTGACACAGCCTCATAAGGTTCACCACCAGTGTGGTAAAGTAGAAGAAACGTCACACAACTAGAACAAGGTTCAAGTGATTTGAGTTCCCCAAGCCCATGTATCAAAACCACAGCTGTCACAATACAGTAGTGGACCTGTTGTCTTCATGGCTTCCTTTGAACAGATCAGTTTCAGTAGTTAAAAACAAAAAAGTTGACAGCAGATCTGATGGATCAATATTGCACAACAGGTACGATGGTCTGTTCAGTTTGGTAGATCTTTCCAGGTTCTCCTTACAAAGAATAAGAGCATCAGCTCTCTTAGTCAAAAAACAATGATCCATAAACAATGATCCATAATTCAACTCATTAGAAGCAATCCATAATCCATGCACTTCCCTTCTTCAGTTTCTCTGATAACCCCAGAAGCATTGTTAAACGGTTGCTTGTGAAGCCAGAGAAGCAATAGCAAGAGATGCTGAAGGTCCACTTAGACACAATAAGACACTGGCCTTCTGTTTTGACGGACATGAAACAGGTTATTTTTAATACAACCATCATCATTTATTCGATGGCTAACATTGCATTCGGCTCTGAAGGTTTCAAGTAACCATGGCACCGAATTTGATGATGTCATCAAATTTGGCCCGTGAACATACATTCGTGAAAAGTCACTCCTACCTCAGGGTAGGAAGCCCAATGCTGAATACGATGATGAAAATAGTAATAAACAATAATAATCTATACCTATCTCCAATCCAACCTGTTTGACAGGTGGCGTGTGAAGCAAACCTTCTTTGAACATCAAAAAAAGTTCTGATTAATGTCCATTGTATGCAATGGTGTGTACATTTCACACTTCTTAGTAGGCTCAAGAAATGAAAGAAATATTGCATTCCTTACTCTAGTGGACTCTAGTGGAGTCTAGTGGAGAAAGTTGGATTGCCCCATTTGTCATACATTGTTGTCAAGCTCCTAATTATAGAGCCTAACATTGTTTAACCAAACATCTTTGACTACAAATTTTTGTTTTGTTTTTTTAAAGATTCATCCTCCAGTTATTGTTGTTGTTGTTGTTTACAACATCTTCATGGACCACATAGGTGACAGGAAAATGTAGAGTGGCCCTTTAGAAAAGATGTTCTCTCAGTTCTAGATACTTTGGAGCTCCGGCTGAAGACCTGCACCAAAGTCCTCCACCATTTTTCCCTCCCCAACCTTCAGTCACAACATTCACATGGTCATAACTTGGCGTGAGGCCATCTGAATAACAGATGAATGTCCCTCTGAAGTCCCTTGAACGTTCCTTCGCTGGCCTTTGCTTTTTGTACGGCTTCTTTCCTTGCATCTTCTCTGCTTTCTTGGTAGCAGCCCATCTTGAGATGTTGACGCTGCTTACTTCAGTTCCTCAGAGGACACCCCTTCGGCATGCAAGAGTCGAAGCCGTTGAAGAGTTCAGGAGCCGTGCCACCAACAACAGAAGAAATCAACTCCCTATAATAATAATAATAATAATAAAAAAAGAAAGTGAAGATTAAGTGACAGGATAATGACATGGGAAGAAAAGCAAGTGCTAAAGCTTTGGAGAATTATAATAATGGGTTTCCTCATGGTTGGGGTCGATCCAGTGGTGGGATTCAGTCGGTTCAGGCCAGTTCATGTGAATTTCTGGCTGGCTGTCCCCTCCCTGCCCCACCCCTGGGGTGCATGAGGAGTCCTCATGCACCCCATTTTGGCTCCCAGGTAGGTACAGGGAGGCCTCCTAGGCGCTAAGTGTGTGGGGGGAATGCCCTCCCACGGCCCATTTTGGCTCCCAGGAGGCTGCAGGAAGGCCTACTAGGCCCAAAATGGAGCATGGGGGCAGTGCCTCTCCTCCCCACACACACAGCCCGTTTTTGCTCCCGGGAAGGTGTAGGAGTGCTGGCTGTCACACACTTCTGGCCACGCCCATCATGGCCACGCCCATCCAGCTGGTCATTAGGGCAGAGAACCGATTGTTAAATTATTTGAATCCCACCATGGGGTCTATGGTCAATGGCAAGAGGTTGAACAACCCCCCAACCCAAATCAGGGAGTTAAGGATATAATATTCCCTATCATTTCCTTACGAGGCAGGAAAAGCTCTGGGAGAAGAGAAGCTGGTAGGACCTATTTGAAGTAGGACCTACAGTATCTAATGTATGTTCTTGATTCTTGCCACGTTAAGGAAGCCCCAAAGAGATATTTCCAGCACCTCTTTCCCAAAGTATGCTGTGAAATTGGGAATCTAAGCTTCTCCTTCCCAGTTCAGAAGGGGGTCTATGTATATAAGTATCAGGAGAATTCAGAACTTCTATCTGGAGGTTGTCCCAAAGGTGTTTTTTTTCCAAGAGGCAACTGAACTTTCTTGTTTTTTCTTTGAAGACATTTCGCTTCTCCTCCAAGGAGCTTCTTCAGCTCTGACTGGAAGGTGGGGGAAACGGAAGAGCTGAAGAAGTTTCTTGGAGGAGATACAAAACGCCTTCAAAGAAAAATAACCAGAAAGTCCAGTTGCCTCTTGAAAAAATGCACCTTTGGGACTTCCATGACCTGGATGACTGAGAATCTCCATAGACATATCTAGAGGTTAGGTAAGAGCAGGCTGAGGAATTTGTCCATCGGGCAGAGAACTCAAATTACCTTCTCTTTCCTCAGACGCTCGTCCTTCAAGAACAGCAGGAGCTTGGAGAAGATGACGTCCATCCAGCTCTGTTGCTTGCTGGGCTTTTCCAGAGTGATTTGTCCGTCTCCAATCTCTGCTCCACGTGTGATTCGGGAAGTGCCAAACTCACAGCCCGTTTTGAATGAGTCACTGTAACAGAAGCAGAGCATGAAGTGTGAGCTAAAGTTGCTTCAGAAGATCATCCCTTATATTAGCTATTGCTTCCTTCCTTCCCCAGTAAGCTCTAATTGGATTATTTCATCTACACAAAAGTCCTTCAGATGGTTTGCTCTTAGAGATAAAGAAATGCTTATGCACAGCAGTTGGGAAAGGGACTTCTTGCCATACGACCCAATTGCCATTCCTCTTCTTTTCAGAGGAGCTAAATATAATGTTGACTGTTCCTTCCATTCTGAAAAGACTTTGCGCTGCTGGCAGGAGCAAGATGAGGAGCAGATTCATACCAGAAATCAAACTCCCCAAATTTTTGCAACGCCAGAAAAACACAACCTGACAGGTGTTCTGATGTTCATGCTAGGTCCCAACCACATTGTGCCTTAACATGAAGGCCTGCTAAACCACTAAGACCCCAAACCTACGTCCACTTCATGCGTGTTGTGAAATCAGGCTAACCTAGCCCAAATTGTCATCATCTACAACCACATCTTTAAACTTGGAAAAAGACAAAAAGTCAAGAGATTGTTACTTACCTCTAGTTTACGGGAAGGAGTCACATCTCCCCATGGTTCCCAGCAAGATTTTTCACAGCTGCTCTTCATCTCGTCCTTTGCATGCCAAGTTGTCTCTTTCGGCCAGAAAGGGCCAATTGCCCATGATATGAACTTTGCTTCTCTTCTCTTTTCTCTTTTCAACGGCACAAAACTCTTCTTCTTCCTAGTTTGGTTCTTATTTGCGTCATCAAAGGAGGCTCAATTAAAAAAAACTTCAGTTCAAGGGTCTTTACACCTTGGGTAAAGTGGTCCCGACCACTGAAATATGCAGTCCATTTTTTTTTTAACTAGCAAAAGCTAGTACAACTTTAGTAGACATTCTTGTAGATGGGTTAAGTTCTAAATTCAAGCTGTGCCTGTGCCATATTTTTTTCCTTTTTGTAGTCTATGCATCCCTCCAACCTCAAAGTCTTCTTTCTTTTGCTAAATGCCCTTAGATGTTTCTTAAGAATCTCCCTCTTCACTAAAACTCTGCTTATCACCCTCATGAATGAAACAAGAAATTCAACCCTCATGAATGAAACAAGAAATTCAACAAATCCTTCTCATCTCAATGGCTTGGATTTAGGGAAGGAAAGTTGGAAAGTGTGTCTACTAATGACTTTTCTGGAGCTGAAGGACCTTAAAAATCAGGTCAAGAGACAATCCAGAGACCTATCTGAGAATCAGAACTGAGGCCAAAACAACAGAGCTTCAAGTGTCGGCTGGAATTTTCTGCGGAAGTTCTGCCAGGACACCTGAAGCTTGTTTTCCAACGTGTTTTGGAGCTCAGTCTAAAAGATGTCAAGGAAGTTCTAAAAAAATAGAAACTTCCTAGAAAGTAAGTAAATCCATTAGCTAATGCAGAGATAAACAGAAGCCATCTCTCAACAGCTACCTGGAAAGATGAGAGAATGTCTGGAAGGAAAAGCATGTTGAAGGACAGAACTAATGCTAGAAGGAAGGACCTTCTGTGATGGTGTCTATTTAAATCCCTAGGGAGTCACCACTCAAGGTGATTCAGTTGTCTCTGCCCCAAAAGAAGGATTTCCTACCTTGGTAACATAGTCTGATCCTTGCTTTTAGAAAGCCATCCTTAAGCTCAGCTACCGATGTTCCAGCTTGAAGCACATCAGCTTGCTTTGTTCTCCACATGGGATACAGAAGGAAAAGCCAGTTATTTCCAACCAGCTTCTGAGCTGAGATCCCAGAATCATCAGTGTAGCCCAAGGCACCCACTGAATGGAAACCAACCTGCTGAAGAAGCTGATAGTTCCCATCTGTGTTTCTAGTGCTTTGATTTCTGGGCTCAGATCACCGTGACCGGTGGAGCAGAGACATCTGGATGAGTTTCATCACTAGCAACAGGGCTAGCAGTAGAAGAAGGAGGCAAACTTTCCACCGACCCTCCTAACTGGTGTTTGGGGGATCTCTGGGGACTGGGCTCCTCAGAATTATCTAGATTGTCCTCAACTTCCTTGCCCCGCTGGATCAGCTGTTCTAAAGTTTTGGGGTAGGGGTGGCTAAGGAAACGCTTGAGTTTAGGCTGGAGGGTCCCTACGACATACTGGATGACCTCCTCTTCCTCAGCATCTATGTAGAGAGTTTGGTACAAGTCCCTTTTGCGCCAAAGGAACTGGTCAAGGGGCTCCCCATCCTTCTGGGGGAGATCCAGTTCCTGTTTGATGGCATCCCTCGTCAGGGTACCCTCACTGTACTGGAGGAACTCTTTCTTAAACTCCAGCCAGTTCTTGACCGAGTCCTGCTTGTATTCCCACCACTTTTTGGCAGGGCCATTCATGTGGTTCTGGATCTGCGAGAGCCAATACTCTTCTGTCCCACCCACCTGCTTCAGATAGTCCTCCAGATGAGTCAGGAATTCCCTGGGATCCTCAAAAATCTGGGTTTCCACTGGGGAGGATGGGGTATCATCTGAAACAGTGATCCACTGATAGGAGTCATGGGACTGAGGCCCATTAGGGTCTTCCCCCATCGGAGGAGAGGTCAGGGCATACATCTGACTCATGTCTAAGGCATAATCATATATTTCATCTTTGCTGGGTTGGATTTCCGGGGTCCCTACTCCTACCGAGACAGTTTGTCTGCTTTGGTCAGCATGGCTATACTTTCCCCCACCAGATTCCAGCCGGTCAGCCCATTTCTCCAAGCGGAAAAAGACTTCCTTCCAGACATTAATCTCCCTCTTGACCCATCTCTCCAGGTGAGCAATGGTCTCCTGACATCTAGCCAAGCAAGCCTTGATGGATTTTTTCCATCTCTGGTTCTCCACAGCTGAAGGAACGTGGTCTTCTAGATTGTTCTCAAGTTTACCCACCGATTTCTGCAGGCCTTTCAGCTCCCGCTCTACCTGTTTGGACACCTCGGTCAGGAGGTGTCGGTGGGTTCTCCTCACATGGTCTAACATCTCAGCCCTGCACTTCCCTATCTGAAGGATGACGTTGGGCTTGTTGTTGGCCATCCCGCGATGACCCTGACAAGAATGGAGGTTCCCATGGTTGAAGTTGTCCACCTGCATCATTTCTACCTCAGCTGCTCTACACTTCCACCCAAACAATTCTTTGCCAAACCACTCTGCCCAGAAACTGACTTGCCTTCTTCTTCTTCTTCTTCCCAAAAGCACAAAACACAACTGAATCAGAGGTCACCCGAGGAAATAAAAAAAACGTGACCGTCCAACTCCACTTGAAGCAAGTGTTGAAGCAAAAGTTCACGAAGCAGACCAGGAAAGTTCTTTCCAGCCTCAACTTCTTCTTCTTCCTCGCCTTTGAAAGCTTTTAATTCCCAAGCAGATCCGTCAGGTTCCTCCGGATGGGCGGAAGGCCACCTCTCCGCTGCTGGTGCAGCTTCTCCCTTGCTTCCAGACCCCTCCTGAGAACTTTGCGCTAAGCAGAGTTTGGTTCTCTTCCTCCAAAGCTGGGAAACAGAGAGCTCTTCGGTTCGTCTCTCTGCTCTGCCACTCTCTCCGATGGAGACCCATACTTATACTGCACACAGTTCCGTACGTGGGTGTAGCCAGGCCTCTTTGCTCATCGGCAACGCGCCTCTGATTGGATGAGAAAGAAATTCAGGGGAAAACACAGCTTCTGGCATATTTCTCGGCTTCCCCCTCCCGTTCTCCTTTGCCACCCCCTCGTGCACACCTCCAGACTTGAGGCGAGAAGCGCTTGAAAGGTTTTGGAGACAGTTGGAGAGTTGGATGAGTAATCCCTTTACCTTTTCTTTCTATTTTTTCCCCCTCTCTCTCTCTCTCCCTGGCATCCTCCTTCTCTGCCCATCCCTCCCTCCCACACCCCCAGCTCAAGAGCAGAGAAAGGGCTTATTCATCCCCTAGTCAGCAAGGGCCTTATGCAACCTGACACAAAGCAGGGAGATTAAGTCGATGACTGTCACGCCCCACTGGCCACAGTGTAGGATGGATACCCAAAGCCCCCTCCGACGCATTTATCTGCACAATTAATTACAAAATCCTTCTTCTCGGGTGTCTCCCCAGATCTGAGCAAAAAGGTCAGAATAAGCAGAGGAGATGCCTTCCACTTCTCCAAATCAAGAGGTGGGCATTTGAGCTCCAGCATCTTCTCCAGAATGAGGAACAAGTGTCCGAGGATGGTGGGGGAGGGGTGATAGAGGGCTTCCTAGATTATGGGGTCAAAAAGAGCCCCACCACCCTTCCCGCAGGGGAGAGGGGGACCTCTTGGACCATGGGAAGGTGGTAGTGGTCAGAAAGGGTCACACTCCCTTCTCACCTGGGGTCCCCAACTCATTAACCCCGCCCATCACCGCCGTCTCCCAGCGCTAAGCCCTTGAATGGGTTTCTTCATCGTTCCACGTTCCGCCCACCCGACATCGCAGCCGAAGCTCCCTCACACTTGTTTCCTGGGGCTTGTTATGGAAGCAGGAAGCGGTCCATAAAAGGAAACCGGGAAGGGGTTTTTATGTAACCAGGCAGATAAAGAGATTCCCCTTTTCTAGAAAAGCAGCAGAAAAGAGTTTCCCCTCCGGAACTCCAACCTGTCATCCCTGATGGAAACCTGGCATGACAAGACGTTGGTGTCACATCGTGTTCTCTGCCTCTCCGGGAGGGAGAAAGGTTGGAGGTTTATGTAACAGGGATTAGATGCCAAGACCCCCCCTCCCTCCCCTTCAACCCAAGGCATGATTGACAGCTTTTGTCAGGGCTGAAGTTTCCCTGATTTAAATTAGCATCGGGAGCCGAGCTAAGGCATCTGGCCCCTCAGATGCTTCTCTTCAGGTGGCTTCTGTTTTCTGCTTGGGGAAAAATAAAATAAAATACAACAATATAGGTTATATACAGTAGTGGCCAAAATTGTAAAAACCTTTTGGGAAACAGTGTATTTTCTAAAACTAGCTAATAACACCATATATATGTGTGTGTGTGTGTGTGTGTGTGTGTGTGTGTGTGTGTGTGTGTGTACAGGTGATATCTCGGGTTTCTTCCCGTGTAATTGCAAACATATCTTTGGAAGTATATATATATATATTTGCAGTAGTACCATAAAATTATTATATCAATCGAAAGATAATTTAATCAAGAATGTAATGCAATAACTTTTAGGAAAGGTTTGCTGTTAGAATAGCAGTTACAGTATAAAGAAGAAAAGTGAAACACGTAGAAAAAACGAGATCAACAGAAATGATCACCGTACGAAAAAAATGAGATCTACAAAAATGATCACCGTACGAAAAAAAATGAGATCTACAAAAATGATCACCATGTCAAGTTCATTGGGTAACCTATTATTATAACATAATTATTATAACATAATCTATGTTATCGGGTAACATACTTCATTGGGTAACCTTTAGCATGAATGACGAACGTCTTCCCATGGAGTGAACCAAGTCTTTGAGTTCTGCAGCTGTTCTAATGTGAAACCAAGATTGAATGATGGCTTCTATGAACTGGGTTTTATTTCTGGGTCGCTTCTGATTAACCAGTTTCTTTAGTTGGCTCCATCGATTTTCCATTGGGTTAAGAAAGTCTGGGCTATTCCCAGGCCACTCTAGCAGTGGAGTAGGATTATCTTGAAACTGCCCAAAAATGAAGTGGTGTTATGAGCCATCAAACCTCCAAAATACACTTTTCCCAAAAGATTTTTACAATTTTGTCCACTACTGTAGCACATAAAAATGGAAGACAATGACTTAATGGCTCGAAGCTGCCTGTTAAAATACATCGGGAGCAGCGAGATGTTATTGACAATGCCTATTTTTACATGGCTGTTCCGGGGATTGTCTCTTCAAGGAATCATTATAAATGAGCTTGTCCTTCCAAATTAAACTCTGTCCTCCACCCTTGCTGATCGTATCCTATGTATATATATTTAACACGTGCAGCAGGGTCTGGAGGGGGAGGGGTGAGTTGGCATGTAATGTAAAACCTTCCTCTTCCTCTTCCCCTCCTCCTCCTCCTCCTCCTCCTCCTCCTCCTCCTCCTCCTCCTCCTCCTCCTCCTCCTCCTCCCCTTTCCTCCTCTCCACAAACCCCCCTCCCTTATAGCATTGCAGATGCTACCTAGCTGGGTAATGAAAACGATCAGCAAGGTCAGAGTTTAATTTGCAAGGACAAGCTCATTTATAATGATTCCTTGAAGAGACAATCCCCGGAACAGCCATGTAAAAATAGGCATTGTCATAACGTCTCGCTGCTCCCGATGTATTTTAACAGAGAAGCTTCGAGCCATTAAGTCATTGTCTTCCATTCTTACGTGCTGTATAATCTATGATATATTGTTTTATTTTTATTTTTATTTTCCCCAAGTAGAAAACAGAAGCCACCACCTGAAGAGAAGCATCCGAGAGGCCCGATGCCTTAGCTCGTCTCCCGATGTTAATTTAAATCAGGGGAGCTTCAGCCCTGACAAACGCTGCCAATCATGCCTTGCATTGAAGGGGAGGGGGGGTCTTGGAATCTAATCCCTGTTACATAAACCTCCAACCTTTCTCCCTCCCGGAGCGGCAGAGAACATGATGTGTCACCAACTTCTTGTCGTGTTAGGTGTCCATCCTCCTCCTCCGCCTCTTCACAAGCCCTACTCCCTTCTAGCACTGAAGATGTTACCTAGTTGGGTAATGAAATGTCAGCAAGAAAATGACTAAGCTCAGAAAGCATCAAGGACTCCACGGTCGTCCTCCTCCTCTTTTCTGCAAATCCCGCTCCCTACTACTACTGATGATGTAACCTAGCTGAGTAAGGAAACACCTGCAAGGAAGACACCAAGCTCGGAGAGTTCAACCCTGAGCTGCAAAATATTCTCTCTTTTTTTATCGGCAGTTAAATCCAGCTGGCAGAGGCATATAGAATATATTTTAGAATATGTGTTAGATTCTTGACGAATGTATCTTGTCTTTTTATATACACTGAGAGCATATACACCGAAGACAAATTCCTTGTGTGTCCAATCACACTTGGCCAATAAAGAATTCTATTCTACTCTACTCTACTCTACTCTACTCTACTCTACTCTACTCTACTCTACTCTACTCTACTCTACTCTACTCTACTTCTATTCTACTCTACTCTACTCTACTCTACTCTACTCTACTCTACTCTACTCTACTCTACTCTACTCTACTCTACTCTACTCTACTCCTTTCTGTTCTGTTCTGTTCTGTTCTGTTCTGTTCTACTCTACTCTACTCTACTCTACTCTACTCTACTCTACTCTACTCTACTCTACTCTACTCTACTCTACTCTACTCTACTCTACTCTACTCCTGTTCTGTTCTGTTCTGTTCTATTCTATTCTATTCTATTCTATTCTATTCTATTCTATTCTATTCTATTCTATTCTATTCTATTCTATTCTATTCTATTCTATTCTATTCTACTCTACTCTACTCTACTCTACTCTACTCTACTCTACTCTACTCTACTCTACTCTACTCTACTCTATTCTAGGATAGAAGCAAACTGGAATTAAGGAGAAACTTCCTAAAAGTGAGGACAATCAACCAGTGGAACAGCTTGCCACCAGAAGTTGTGGGTGTTTCATCACTGGAAGTTTTTAAGAAGATACTGGACAGCCACTTGTCTGAAATGATATAGAGACTCCTGCTCAAGCAGAAGGTTGGACAGGAGACCTCCAAGGTCCCTTCCATTATTCTGTTAATTAATCAGCAATATGGCTTGCCGTCAGAAGTTATGGGTGGCCCATCACTGGAGGCGTTCAAGAAGAGATTGGACAGCCATCTTTCTAAAATGATATAGGGACTTCTGCTCAAACAGAGGGTTGGACCTGAAGACCTCCAAGGTCCTTTCCATTATTCTGTTACTCTGTTAATTAACCGGCTTGTCTTTGGAGCCATATGGTTGCCCCATCACCGGAGGCTTTCAAGAAGAAACTGGAGAGCCATCTGTCTGAAATGGCATAGACTACCCAGCTCAAGCAGGGGGGTTTTCTTTTCTTTCTTTATTGGGGGGGGGGAGAGAGAGAGAGAGAGAGAGAGAGAGAGAGAGAGAGAGAGAGAGAGAGAGAGAGAGAAAACAAAAAACTGGTCCAAAGTCACCCAGCGGGTTTTCATGCCCAAACTGGGACTAGAACTCACCCTCTCCTGGTGATTGGCCCAAAGTCACTCGGATCGCTTTTATGCTTAAGGAAGGACTAGAACTCTCCCTCTCCTGGTGATTGGCCCAAAGTCACTCAGATCGTTTTCATGCTTAAGGAAGGACTAGAACTCTCCCTCTCCTGGTGATTGGCCCAAAGTCACTCAGATCGCTTTCGTGCCTAAACTGGGACTAGAACTCTCCCTCTCCTGATGACTGGTGATTGGAAAGTGACTGGTCTTTGGTCACTCTCATGTGATCTAAGTGACTTTAGGCCAATGAATCCATGAGAATAAACGTTCTACCTCTAGAAGTTATGGATGCTCCAACAGCCGCAGGCTTTTAAGAGGAGATTGGACAACCATTTTTCTGAAATTGGGTATTGGGTTTCCTGCCTGAGGAAGGGGTTGGATTAGGAGACCTCCAAGGTCTCTTACAACTTTGTTATTCTGTTAGTTGTCTTACCGCAACTACATTTTCATTTCCTCCACCTCCCAAAATATGCACCAAAACAAGATTAGGAAAATAATCCTGCAGGGTGATTCATCTAATCCAGGTGAGACAATTGCCATAAGGCAGTTTTTTTTAAAAAAAAATAAATAAATATTAGTTTAACTTTCCACTAACCCTGGCAGTCTGGAGAACCATATTTGCTGTAAACACAAAGAAAATACAGGGTTTTTTTGTTTTTAAATGCTGTATATCAGTGTATGTTCACAGCATCTTATCTTCCATCCACGTTTGACACGTTTTCTGCATACGGCATCCAACCCACCCAGTTCAATTAAAGCTGTGGTGCTTCTACTCCACTTGAGTTCCCATGTTTAAAGGGAGGGGGAGGGGAGGGCAGGAGTCAACGGGCAGCCACATGGTGCTAAAATCTGGTGGCAATGTGGTTCTGTTTTATTTTTTGCTATTTTTTTTTTACAAATCGACTATATTAAGGTGCTGTTGTTTTTTTTTGGCATTTTTCACTCCTTCAAAAAAACAAGAAGGGGCATGGAACAGGAGGTTTTTGGAAATTATCTGTATTTCCCCTTCTCTCTCCCTCCCTCCCTCCTTTCCTTCCTCCCTCCCTCCTTCCCTCCCCTTCTTCCTTACCCCTCCTTCCTTCCTTCCTTCTTTCCTCCCTTCCTCCCTCCATCCCCTTCTTCCTTTTCCTTCCTTCCTTGTTCCCTCCCTCCCTCCCTTCCTCCTTACTCTTCCTTCCTTCCTTCTTCCCTCCTTCCCTTCCCCCACCCTCCCATCTCCCTCCCTCCCTTGCTTCCTTCCTTCCACCTCCCTTCCTCCCTCCCTCCCTCCCTCCCCTTCTTCCTTCCTCCTCCTTCCTTCCTCCTTCCTTGCTACCTTTGTCCGGCCATCCCTTCCCTCCTTTCCTCTCTCCCTTCCCCTCCCATCTCCCCCCCTTCCTTCATTCCTTCCTCCCTCCCTCCCCTTCTTCCTTCCTTCCTTCCTTCCTTCCTTCCTTCCTTCCCTCCCTCCCTCCCTCCCTCCCTCCCTCCCTCCCTCCCTTCCTCCCTCCGTCTCTCCCTCCTCTTGCCTAACTCTCTCCTTCCTTCCTTCCTTCCTTCCTTCCTTCCTTCCTTCCTTCCTTCCTTCCTTCCTCTCCCTTCCTCCCTTCCTCCCTCCCTCCCTCCCTCCATCCCTCCCTCCATCCCCCTTCTTCCTTCCTCCTCCTTCCTTCCTCCTTCCTTGCTACCTTTGTCCGGCCATCCCTTCCCTCCTTTCCTCTCTCCTTCCCCTCCCATCTCCCCCCCTTTCTTCATTCCTTCCTCCCTCCCCTTCTTCCTTCCTTCCTTCCTTCCTTCCTTCCTTCCTTCCTTCCTTCCTTCCTTCCTTCCTTCCTTCCTTCCTTCCTTCCCTCCCTCCCTCCCTCCCTCCCTCCCTCCTCCCTCCGTCTCTCCCTCCTCTTGCCTAACTCTCTCCTTCCTTCCTTCCTTCCTTCCTTCCTTCCTTCCTTCCTTCCTCCCTTCCTCCCTCCCTCCCTCCATCCCCCTCCTTCCTTCCTCCTCCTTCCTTCCTCCTCCCTTGCTTCCTTTGTCCAGCCATCCCTTCCCTCCTTTCCTCTCTCCCTTCCTCCTCCCATCTCCCTCCTTCCTTCCTTCCTTCCTCCCTCCCTCCTCCCTCCCTCCCTTCCTTCCTTCCTTCCTTCCTTCCTTCCTTCCTTCCTTCCTTCCTTCCTTCCTTCCTTCCTTCCTTCCTTCCTTCCTTTGTCCATTTGCTACCCATTTCAGAAGTGTCAATGGGGTGAGGTGATGGCACTCAGCAGATTTCTTTTTCAGCAGATTGGGATGGAGTCATGCAGGAGTGTTTCAGAAGGGCGAAAACCTATGAAAAACGGCCGCAGGGATGGGGTATATCTAGTCTAGTGAAAAGAAGGAGTAGCGGCAGGGGTGAAACGCTCCCGGTTTGGACGGTTCAGAGAACCGGTAGTGATGGCAGTGCGAGGCTCCACCCACTCACCCGATCATCGTTACTTCCTAGTTTTAACCAGGAAGTAACCCGTTTTTTACCCTCTGTGCATGCGCAGAAGGTTTGCGCATGCACAGAGGGTCTGCATGCAAGCGACGCATGCACTTCCGAAGTTGGTTGGGATGGTAAATAGATTTTACTCCTGACTACGGGGGACATGATAGCAGTCTTCCAGTATCTGAGGGGCTGCCACAAAGAAGAGGGGAGGTGTCAACTTACTTTCCAAAGCACCAGAAGGCAGGACAAGAAACAACGGATGGAAACTAAGCAAGGAGAGAAGCAACCTGGAACTAAGGAGAAACTTCCTAATAGTGAGAACAATTAACCAGTGGAACTGCTTGCCACCAGAAGTTGTAAGTGCTCCATCATTGGAGGCTTTTAAAAAGAGATTGGACAACCATTTGTCTGAAATGGCATAGGGATTCCTGCTTGAGGAGGGGGTTGGACTAGAAGACCTCCAAGGTCCCTTCCAACTCAGCTATTTATTTATTTATTTATTTTTAAAAAAAGAAAATTCAGCTTTTTCCATCTCTGGCAAGTCTGATCTTCGTAAATAGCCCTGAACATAGAGATTGGTGACCTGGGAAGTCACCACTGGTGTTACATCACCGTATCAGGATGCTCAAACTATTTTGTTTCTGTGCCCCTTCCAATTTTGTATATACCCAGGTCTGGTTGCTCTGGCAACCAGATGCAAAGGAGAATTGGCAACGGCTTTCTGCATTTTCTATCTCCACTTGGGAGATAATGAGATTTTTTTTTTCCCCAGCACAGTTTGGTTCTTCCTGGCCTTGGGTAATCAGCTTAATGAAAATTAAAATGGCAGGAGGTCACTTCCTGTCCACCACCTCCTTGAGTTGGATGGTTATGAAGGCTCCCGATTTAGCCTCCTCTTTGAAAGATTGAGTTCCGATTCATGGACTCTCAAAGTGAATAGGCACCTTCTCCCTTCCATGTGAAAAATTCCAGGGGCTGGCTGCTGGAGATTCGGGAGAACCTCTAGCTAAGATTCTGTGCAGTTCGGTGAACCCCCAAATCCCACTCTGGGCTGGCACCTACTACCCCGCCCCACACCTCTCAGGAGTCCCCATATGGCCCGTGTTGCATGCAAGTAAGTACAGGGCACTCACGGAAGCTCAGGAGGGAGAAAAACAGGAGAAGTTCAGGAAGGCCAAAATGGGCTCCAGAGGCCTCTGGAGCCTGGGGAGGTCATTCTCACTCTCCTGGAGTGTCAGAAGTGTTTGCAGGATTGCTGTGACTTATGTGATTAGCTACAAACTGTAAGGATTCAAACAGGCCTATCCCTGCCTCGCAATTAACTGCAAGCCTTCCCCGCCCTAGTTAATTGCCTACTCACTTCCATTATATTTATTTATTTATTTATTTATTTCAATTTATATTACCGCCCTTCTCCCCGGGAGGGGGACTCAGGGTGGTGAACAGCCAAATTAAAACACATATAATACAAATATTTAAAAAATTAAAATTAGATTAAATCGTTGGCGTTTCAAAATAAAAGTCTCAAACCCCGTTAAAATACCAAATTTAAAACTCCAGAAATTAATACTACCAAAAATTTTAAAACCCCATTAAATCAATCAAGCTAGGCCGGCTTGTTGGAATAAATAAGTCTTAAGGGCCTTTCGGAAAGCGCGGAGGTCCGGGATCAAACGAATTTCAGGAGCAGCTCGTTCCATAGGGCGGGTGCCCCCACAGAGGAGTAGGAGCTTGCTGCTTCCAGAAGATGGCCAGATGCTGGTCAAGCTGGTCTGCTGGTCTGCTGGTCAAGCGGTCACCCAGAGAGAGCCCAAACGCAGGGGCCTGACACAGATAGAAGGGCTAGCTAATGATGAGCTGAACAAACAGAGCTGATTCAAAGTCACTAAATGCCTGAGCTAAAAGCTGAAGCTCAGAGCTAGAAATCCAGAAAGATGGAAAGCTTGCCTTTTGCTAAGCTGAGCATGCAAGCTAGCATAAGCCTGCAAGCTAGCATCCGTGAATGTCTCTGAGCTGTTGCTGTTGCTGCAGCCACGACCAAGAGGGAGAGCTGGAGAGTTTCCTGTCAGAAGCATCAAGCCAAGATTGAATCAACTTACAGGTGTTTTGACTCAGGACCTTTCTCATCCTTTCTGCTGAGAAGCCTATGCTGCCGCTTTCCTTCACCTCGATGATGTACCGATTCTGAAACCACTTAGTGTTCTATTAGTTTCTCCCTTCCCCCCTTGGAAAGAGTTAAGAGGATTGGTTTTGGTATTGTGGAGAGGAATTTAAGGAGACGGCCTGGCTTCTGTCAATGTAGATAAGTTTTGTTATTTATGTGTTTTTAAAGACATAGTCCTTTTAATGTTTTTAAGTAAAGTATATTTTTCTACAAGACTCCTCTGTCAGTTTTAATTCAGTCTCAGTGAACAGGTTCACAGGTTCGTTGGGACAACGTCACCCCCTCGTAACATGGAGGCTTGAGAAAAGTCTCTGGAGCCTGGGGAGGGCAAAAAATGCCTCCCCCTCCCATGGTTCAGGAGACCGACCATGGCCATGCCACCCGGGAACTGGGCAGAAAACCCCTTGCTAAAATTTTTCAAGACCACCCTGAAATATTTTGATCTATTTTACAGGGTAAAACAGATGTTGAGACTCTGGAAAGAGCGCCGATGAGAGTGACAAATATGATTGGATACTGAAGGCCTAAAACAATACAAGGAAAGATTGCAGGAACTGGGTATGCCAGCTTAGAGAAAAGAAGGAATAGGGGGGACATGATAGCTAGTCTTCCAATATTTGAGGGTCTGCCAAAGAAGATTGGGTCAACCTATTGCCTAAAGCACCTGAAGGCAGGACAAGAAGCAATGGGATGGAAGCTCATCAAGGGGAGATGGGAGAGGAAAAACCTCTCAGCATATTGCTGCAACTAATTGATTGCTTGGTTGAACTGTTCGGATGAACCCATCAGAGCACAGCTTCCTGGCTCTGAGTTTCCCACACTTTCCAATGGTCAGAGATGAGTATATAGGTAGCAGCAGGACTGCAGCCACTATGCGAGGTGAGAGAGATAGAGAGACTCTCACGCACAACCAGCTGAGACCATCAGAGAGAACCTCCAGAGGTGAAGTTACTACAATGAGCTCAGTCACTGCCTTGCTCCTGAGAAGGCTCACGAACAACCCAGAGAGCCTCCCACGTTTGGGAAGAAGATGAGACCTAATGGACTTTGCTGAGAGGAGAATCTTGTAGGCTGTTGATGCCTTCTTGTAGGTTTTGCTTTTTTTAAATCTGTTTTTATTAAAATAGTTTCTCAAGACTTCTCAGTCAATTTGTGTGTGTATCAGGCCCGGTCCCACTCGAACCCAGAAAACCTTCCTCACAGGAGAAGCGACCTAGAACTAAGGAGAAATTTCCTGGCAGTGAGGAGAATAACCAGTGGAACTGCTTGCCTCCAGAAGTTGTGAATGCTCCATCACTGGAAGCATTTCGAAGAAGAGACTGGACAATTTAATTAATAAAATAAACCAAATGGTATAGAGTCTCTTGCCCGAGCAAGGGTTTGGAGTAGAAGACCTCCAATGTCTCTCCAACTTTATTATTTGTCATTCTGTTTCGGTAAGCTTTCCTGCACAATAGGAGTGGATGTCAACTACCTATTGCTACCGGTAGTCCTCTTAGACTTAGGATCACAATTGGGCCCAACATTTCTGATCGTCGTTCAATGATTTTACCCCCCATCTATGACCTTGCTTGAAGAAGCCCCTGTGTGAATGTGGCAGCAGATCTCCAAGGAGCCTTTGCAAGGGAACAAGAATGGGGAATTAATGTTCTCCAGCTTTGGGTGTAGGACCTTTTCAACAAAAATCTGGTCCACAGTTCAGTGCTGGAGTCGTAGCCCAATCCAGCAAGTACTTGAATGTTATTGAGTGTTCTTCTCTCACTGTCTCATTGTCCTTGTCTTTCTCTCTTTCTCCATCCCTCCCTCTCTTTCCTTCTTCATCTCTCTCTCTCTTTTCCATCTTTCCCCATCCCTCTCTTCCTCTCCCTCCCCCTCTTTCTTTTCCACCTTCCCACTCTTCCCCCTCTTTCTTCCCCACGCCTTCCTCTTTCTCCCTCTCTCTCCCAACCCTTCTCTCTCCCTCCCTCTTCCTTTCTCTCTTCCTCCCTTCCTCCCTTCCTCTCCCCTACCCCTGTCTCCAGGAGTGAAATCTACTTACCTTCCCTACCAATTCGAAAGTGCACACGCCAAATGCATGCACATGCACACACAGACCCTCTGTGCATGCACAAACCCTTCTGTGCATTCGTAGAGGGTAAAAAACAGGTTACTTCCTGGTTAAAACCAGGAAGTAACGATGACCAGCGGGTGGGCGGAGCCTCATGCTACCGTCGCTACCAGTTCTCTGAACCACCCACTGCCATCACTACCAGTTCGTCTGAACCGATCTGAACTGATAGCATTTCACCCCGCCTCTCTCCCCTGCTCTCTTTCTCAACTCCACTCTTTCTCTCTCTCCCTCCCTGTCTCCTTCCCTCTCATCCTCTTTCCCTTCCTTTCTCTTTCCTTCTCTCCTCATTCTTTCTCCTTCTTCTATGTCTCTCCCTCTCATTTCTCTCCCTCCATCCCTCCCTGTCTCTCCTCTTCCTCTACAAATTCCTCCCTATCCCTTCCTCCCTCCCTCTTTCCTCCTCCATCCTCTGTCTTTTCCTCTCCATGCATCTCTCTTCATCATCCCGTCCCCTCTCCCTCCCTCCCCTCCCCTTATCACCCTCCGACCCATGCCTTTCTCCCTCCTTCTCTCTTTCCTTTTCTCTCTCTTCTCTTCCTCTCTTTCTCTCTCCTTGTTCTCTTTTTCTTTTGCTTTCCTGTAGGAATTTAGCACCCACCTCTCTTCTAGGAAAAAGAGATATTTTAAGAATTATTAAAAGGGCAGAATATTTCCCCTAAAAGGGAGGCAGAGACTCAGCCCCCCCCGCCCGCCCCAAATCTTTGTCAATGGGCCGTTAAGGCCTAGGCCAATCTATTCTACATAACAAAGATGTACCTCAAGGGTGAAATCCAGCAGATTCTGACAGGTTCTGGAGAACCAGTAGCAGAAATTTTGAGTAGTTCAGAGAACCGGCAAATGCCACCTCTGGCTGGCCCCCGAGTGGGGTGGGAATGGAGATTTTGCAATATTGTTCCCCCAGGAGTGGGGTGGGACTGGAGATTTTGCAGCATCCTTCCCCTGACACGCCCATCAAGCCACACCCACAGTACTAAAAAAAATTGGATTTCACCACTGATCTGCCTCCTTCAGGCAGAGTCATAGTAGAAATTGCCCAAAGCCTTCATGATATCATCACCCAGCAAGGCTCAACCAAGCCTGGGACTCAAAAGACAACCTACAAAGTAACCCCTGCATGGCCCCATGGGAGTTTGACAACCAATCAGAATACAAGGTCAAATTCAAAAGCCCAGAGGGCATGAAACCCAGGCACTCTCAGCATCTCTTCCCTTTTTTCTGCCCAGGACCTCAAACCATATCATCCTCTCTACCACGAAACCATCTTTCCAAACAGTCTCCATGTTTCTAGTGTCTGTTTACCCACTTGGAACTGAACCCAAAAGGATATTTCTTCCAACATTCCCCTCCCACCCCCTCTCTCCTTCTCTCTCTCTCTCTCTCTCTCTGTGTGTGTGTGTGTGTGTGTGTGTGTGTGTGTGTGTGTCTGTCTGTCTGTCTGTCTCTCTCTCTCTCTCTCTCTGTGTCTGTCTGTCTGTCTGTCTGCCTGTCTGCCTCTCTCTCTCTGTCTCTCTCTGTCTCTCAATTTCTCTCTCTCTCTCTTTCTCTCACTCTCTCTTTCTCTCTGTGTGTCTGTCTATCTCTCTGTCTCTCTGTGTGTGTCTCTCTCTCTGTGTCTCTCTCTGTCTGTCTCTCTGTCTGTCTCTCTCTGTGTGTCTCTCTGTGTGTTTCTCTGTGTCTGTGTCTATCTCTGTGTGTGTGTGTGTCTCTGTGTCTCTGTCTCTGTGTGGATGGATCTCTCTCTCTCTCTGTTTCTCTCTGTATCTCGGTTTCTCTCTCTCTCTCTTTCTCTCTCTCTGTCTCTCTCTCTCTCTCTCTCTGTCTTTCTGTGTGTGTCTCTCTCTGTCTCTGTCTGTCTCTCTCTCTGTCTGTCTCTCTCTGTATATCTCTCTGTCTCTCTTTCTGTGTCTCTGTGTCTGTGTGTGTGTGTGTGTGTGTGTGTCTGTCTGTCTCTATGTGGATGGATGTCTCTCTGTGTGTCTGTGTGTCTGTCTGTCTGTCTATCTCTGTCTCTCTGTGGATGGATGTCTCTCTCTCTCTCTCTCTCTCTCTCTCTCTCTCTCTCTCTCTCTCTCTCTCTCTCTCTCTGTGTGTGTGTGTGTGTCTGTCTCTCTTTGTCTCTCTCTCTCTCTCTCTGTCTCTCTCTCTCTCTGCCTGTCTCTCTGTGTGAGTCTGTCTCTCTCTGTCTCTGTCTCTGTCTCTGTCTCTGTCTCTCTCTCTCTCTGTCTCTCTCTCTCTCTCTCTCTCTCTCTCAATAGGCACTTGTCACCACCCGATCTGCACATCTTGGAAACATTTCCCCCTACCCCTTATGAACATGCCTTTGGGCCATCTCACTTGTAGCCTTCTGCAATGGACCTTTTTCAGAATTGCATGTTTGTTGAGCAGGAGGTTGCTCTCCCACTCTCTGTTCTGTTTTTAAAGATTCAAAATCTACAACAATTGCTCCTTCCGAAGCACAGAATAAAACGCAATTGAAAGATAATTGGAATCCATTTGATTCAGAAACCCAGGCCTAGTCTACATTGTGTTCTCGACATTGCAAAGCGGCTGCTTAGAAATGTTATTATCAAAATCCTTTGGGTTTTTTTTTTTAAAGGCAGGGGTGTTTCAAAGAGGAGCTGAAGTCAAAATGACAGTGGTAGGTGCTTATGATAATTATTTCCATTTTCCTCACCATCAGTAGAGAATTTCATTGGCCACTCTGTTGATTCCTACCGCTTATGGTTTATTTTTATTTTTTGGGGGGGAAATCGGGTTGGGAAGACACTATATTTTTCTTTTCATAAATGTCTGTGTTGGCTCAATGGAAATCCATCATTTCCTAATTTTCTTGGCAGGAGGCCGAGTGGGCTGGGATCATATTAATGAGCTATTGATTAGAAGCCACTTTTCATCCCTTCCCTGCCATGTCAAACTGTGGGTGGTGTAATCAAGAGAAGAAACACACCAATTTTGCTTATTAGCTTTATGCCTTTTGCCTCAAACAACTTGAAGCCGGCAATTGTTGGTGGTGGGAACGGTACCATTTATTCGGAAGGGGGCAAAGTCACCAGCCAGCTCAGGGAGGGCCCAGAATCCAACAGAAACATGGTCTTTGAAAAAGCATCTTGACTGGTAGATGATGCAGGAGGGAAGAAAGGCCCTGGGATCCATTTATCCATTTATTATATTTGTTACTCAAGCTTAGCAGGCTTTAGCAGCCAGGCAGCCAGTTCTGGACAGAAGTGGTGAAGATATCTCCAGGAGCCTGGGAGTTCTAGTCCTGCCTTAGACTGGAAAACCTGTTGAGTGAGTTTGGTCCGATCAGGAGGAGATGGTGAGTTCTAGTCCCATCTGAGGTGTGAAACTTGTCTGGGTGACTTTGGGCCACTCACCAGGAGATGGTGAGTTCTAGTTATGTCTTAGGTATGAACGCTGACTGAGTGACTGGGTGAAAATAATAGGAATAGAAGAAGGTAAGCTTTTTTTAAAAAAAATAACAATAATCATATTGTAATTTAATTTCTATTTGCTTCAGAAGAAAACTTTTTTTCTTCTGGTTGTTTTTCAACACTTGCTTTTCCTTCCTTTCTTCATCCTCTTTTTCTTCCTTCCTCCTTCCCTTCTTTCTCCTTTCCTTCCTTGCTGTCTTCCTTCTTTCCTTCCTCCCTTCTTCCTTCCTTCCTTGTAGCAGAGAGATAGAAAGAGATACCCAGACACATAGAGACACTGAGAGAGGGGGGGGGGAGAGAGAGGGAGAGTCATACAGAGAGAGGGGAAGGGGGGGAGAGGGAGACAGAGAGAGATACAGAGAGGAGGAGACAGAGACACAGAGATAGATACAGAGAGGGAAGAGAGATGGGGGAGATAGACATAGAGAGATATAGAAAGGGGGGAGAGAGGGAGTCATACAGAGAGAGGGGAAGGGGGGGAGAGGGAGACAGAGAGAGATACAGAGAGGAGGAGACAGAGACACAGAGATAGATACACAGAGGGAAGAGAGATGGGGGAGATAGACATAGAGAGATATAGAAAGGGGGGAGAGAGGGAGTCATACAGAGAGAGGAGAAGGGGGAGAGAGGGAGACAGAGAGAGATACAGAGAGGAGGAGACAGAGACACAGAGATAGATACACAGAGGGAAGAGAGATGGGGGAGATAGACATAGAGAGATATAGAAAGGGGGGGAGAGAGGGAGAGTCATGCAGAGAGAGGGGAAGGGGGGGAGAGGGAGACAGAGAGAAATACAGAGAGGAGGAGACAGAGACACAGAGATAGATACACAGAGGGAAGAGAGATGGGGGAGATAGACATAGAGAGATATAGAAAGGGGGGAGAGAGGGAGAGTCATGCAGAGAGAGGGGAAGGGGGGGAGAGGGAGACAGAGAGAAATACAGAGAGGAGGAGACAGAGACACAGAGATAGATACACAGAGGGAAGAGAGATGGGGGAGATAGACATAGAGAGATATAGAAAGGGGGGAGAGAGGGAGTCATACAGAGAGAGGAGAAGGGGGAGAGAGGGAGACAGAGAGAGATACAGAGAGGAGGAGACAGAGACACAGAGATAGATACAGAGAGGGAAGAGAGATGGGGGAGATAGACATAGAGAGATATAGAAAGGGGGGAGAGAGGGAGAGTCATACAGAGAGAGGGGAAGGGGGGAGAGGGAGACAGAGAGAGATACAGAGAGGAGGAGACAGAGACACAGAGATAGATACAGAGAGGGAAGAGAGATGGGGGAGATAGACATAGAGAGATATAGAAAGGGGGGGAGAGAGGGAGAGTCATACAGAGAGAGGGGAAGGGGGAGAAAGGGAGACAGAGAGAGATACAGAGAGGAGGAGACAGACACACAGAGATAGATACACAGAGGGAAGAGAGATGGGGGAGATAGACATAGAGAGATATAGAAAGGGGGGGAGAGAGGGAGAGTCATACAGAGAGAGGGGAAGGGGGAGAGAGGGAGACAGAGAGAGATACAGAGAGGAGGAGACAGAGACACAGAGATAGATACACAGAGGGAAGAGAGATGGGGGAGATAGACATAGAGAGATATAGAAAGGGGGGAGAGAGGGAAAGACAGAGAGATACAGAGAGGGGGATGATAGAGAGGGAGAGCGGGAAAGGGAGGAGAGAGAGACACACACACACATACACATAGAGACATAGATAGAGACAGGTAACAGTAAAGGGTTGGAAGGGACCTTGGAGGTCATCTAGTCCAAACTCATGCAGGAGACCTATACTAGGGATTCACCAGAGAGAGGGGAGGTATACAGAGAGAGGGGGAGGGGGGGAGAGAGACACACACACAGAGAAACACATCAAGACTTTGAGAGTGAAAGAGATATGCATAGAGGGGGGCAGAGAAAGACAGAGGGAGATACAGAAAGAGAGGGAGAGGGGTACATAGAGAGAGACACACACAGAGAGAGGAAGAGGGGGAGAGAGAGGAGAGAGAGACACACAGAGAGAGAGAGTGATACATCGAGGAGAGAAAGAGGGGGAGATAGACATAGAGAGATATAGAGAGGGGTGAGAGAGGGAGAGAGAGAGATACAGAGAGGGGGAGATAGAGAGGGAGAGGGGGAGAGAGAGGAGAGAGAGAGAAACATAGAGAGAGAGACACAGAGAGAGAAACACATCAAGACTTTGAGAGAGAAAGACAGAGGGAGGTACAGAAAGAGAGGGAGAGAGAGACATAGAGAGAGAGACACACACAGAGGGGGAGAGAGGGAGAGAAAGGGGAGAGAGAGACACAGAGAGAGAGAGTGATACAGAGAGGAAGGAAAGAGTGGGAGATAGATATAGAGAGATACAGAGAGGAGGAGATAGAGAGGGAGAGGGGGAGAGAGAGGAGAGACATAGAGAGAGAGATACAGAGAGAGGGGGAGAGAGGAGAGAGACAGAGAGAGGAAGAGAGAGACAGAGAGAAAAATGTCAAAAGGGTTTTGTGATTCCTGGTGTTTTTAACAACTGCTTCTCTGCCCTAATGATCAGCTGGGTAGGCGTGGCTGGGGAGGGGGGCGTCATGTGATTGGTGGAAGTGAGTGAGGTTGAGTTGGCCATGCCTACCCAGGTTTTGTGGCTCCCGGTGTTTTCTTTTCTGTAGGAAACGGGTCCAAATGGCTCTTTGAGTGTTTAAGGTTCCAGAACCCTGATTTAGGTGACCCTGATGACACAGGTAAACCTCCAAGTGGCTCCAAGACCTTCTAAAAGTATGCAAATGACCAGAATGCTCTCTGCAAGGCGTACACATCCTTCCATTCCTCACCATCCAGTCAGAGCTGAAGAAGCTTCTTGGAGGAAAAGCAAAATGTCTTCAAAGAAAAACCAAGAAAGTCCAGTTGCCTCTTGAAAATACACCTTTGGGACAACCATGACAGACCATGGATGACGGAGAATCTCCATAGACATGTATAATGACAATGTGTATTGGACATCCTTGGACATCCTCAGGCACGTAAGTTCTCTCCCTTGCTTTGTGCAAGTACTCCATGCTTCTACACATACATCGATCCCATAGAGGATCTCCCCTCTTGATAAACAGAGGAAAGACACTTCCTACTTCGAAATGAGAGGCCGGCTGCTTCTTTTCAAAGATGCATTATTGGGGATTCTGTCTCTGAATATAAGCAAAGATTTAGTTGAAGGTCAAGATTGGAATTTGCCTGCTGTGGCTGAAGCAAGGGGAGCCAATCTGATTCACCACACTGCAACAATCAGCGAGAGTGGAAATAGAATAGACCGGAGGATGGATTTTATTTATTTTATTTATTTATTTGTTTATTTATTCTCCTGTTGAAATGCAGCTTTTTCTACCTTGAGCGAAATTGAAGAAGCACTGCTTTCCTTTCTCATTTTGACCAAAGTAAGTCACCGCAGAAGAGGGGCACATGGATAAAACGGATGGAGCCAGGTCAGTTAAAGAGTCAAGCGCAGGGAATCAGGAGTCCAGGGAGTCCAAAGAACTGCATAGATGCTATACAGAATGGATGCTATATAGCCGTGACGGTGAACCTATGGCACGCGTCCCACCTGTGGCACACGTAGTCATATCAGTGGCTATTTCTGGTCCCACCGGATGTTGGCAAACGGGCCATTTCTGGCCTCTGAAGGGCCTCCGGATTGGGTGTGGCGAGTGGGGGAGGCTGTTTTTGACCTCCCCAGGCTCCTAGAGAGGCTCTGGAGGCTGGGGGACAGCAAAAAATGGGCCTTCCGGTCCCACTGGAAGTTGGCAAATGGGCCGTTTCTGGCCTCTGGAGGGCCTCCGGGGTGGGGGTGGGGAGTGGGGAAGGCCGTTTTTCCCTCCCCAGGCTCCTAGAGAGGCTCTGGAGGCTGGGGGACAGCAAAAAATGGGCCTTCCAGTCCCACTGGAAGTTGGCAAATGGGCCATTTCTGGCCTCTGGAGGGCCTTTGGGGTGGGGGAAGGCTGTTTTCACCCTCCCCAGACTCCTAGAGAGGCCAGGTGAGAGAAAAAAACAGGCCTACCAGGCCATTGAATGCCAGGAGTGGGGGGACCGGGGTGGGTCATGCGCGCATGCACAGGGGCTGGGCACGTAGAATTATGGGTATGGGCACATGCCCCAGCCTCCCTCCTGGCACACAATGTCCCCCCACCTTCCCTCCTGGCCCATGATGGCAAAAAAGTTAGCCACTGCTATATAGAACATTAATGGAAATTAATGGAAATTAATATTCTATATATTCATAATGGAATTGTGACGTTCACGATTTTTTTTTTTGTAAAAAAAAGAGCTTTTTTTTACAAAATTATTTATTTATTATTTCAATTTATAAACCGCCCTTCTCCTTGCGGACTCTGGGTGGTGAACAGCCAGAATAAAACATGGTATACAAAAGTTAAAAACAATTAAAAATTATTAAATATTATTTGGCCAAGAATGAAAACAACCCAATTTAAAATCAAATTCAAATTTAAAAACGAGGATGGGATCAAGCTAGCCCAACTAGATGGAATAAATGGGTTTTAAGGGCCCGACAAAAGGTCCGGAGATCTAGAATCCTGTGTATCTCCAGGGGTAGGTCATTCCAGAGGGCGGGCGCCGCCACAGAGAAGGCTCTCCCCCTGTGGGTCACCAGCCGACACTGTCTGGCCGACGGCACCCGGAGGAGGCCCTCTCTGTGCGAGCGTACTGGCCGGTGGGAGGCTATTGGCGGCAGAAGGTGGTCCCGCAAGTACCCAGGTCCTAAGCCATGGAGCACTTTAAAGGTGGTCACCAACACCTTGAAGCGCACCCGGAAGACCACCGGGAGCCAGTGCAGCTCGCGCAGGAGAGGTGTCATGTGGGAGCGCCACGTCGCTCCCATAATTCCCCGCGCGGCCACATTCTGGACCAGTTGGAGCCTCCGGGTGCACCTCAAGGGGAGCCCCATGTAGAGAGCATTGCAGTAGTCCAGGCGGGAAGTCACGAGAGCATGGGTGACTGTGCGTAGGGAGTCCCGATCTAGAAAGGGACGCAACTAGCATATCAGGCGAACCTGATAAAAAGCCCCCCTGGCCACGGCCGTCATGTGTTCTTCTAAAGACAGCCGTGCATCCAGGAGGACGCCCAAGTTGCGAGCCCCCTCCGTG
>CM075960.1:216623060-216680560 GCA_038048745.1 Coluber constrictor foxii
AGGAGATCAATGACCTTGATATTGTGGGTGGTTCATCCCTGAAGTAGAAGGGAGGGAGGGAGGGAGGGAAGAAAGAAGAGGGAGGGAGGGAGGGAGGGGGAGAGAGAGGGACAGAGGGAGACGGGAAGGAAGGAAGGGAGGGAGGGAGGGAGGGAGGGGGAGGGAAGGAAGGAAGGAAGGAAGGAAGGAAGGAAGGAAGGAAGGAAGGAAGGAAGGAAGGAAGGAAGGAAGGAAGGAAGGAAGGAAAGAAAGAAAAGAATAGGAGAAAGGGAAAGATAGGGAGAAGGCAGGCAGGCAGGCAGGCAGGCAGGCAGGCAGGCAGGCAGGCAGGCAGGCAGGCAGAAAGAAAGAAAGAAAGAAAGAAAGAAAGAAAGAAAGAAAGAAAGAAAGAAAGAAAGAAAGAAAGAAAGAAAGAGGGGGAAGGAAGGAAGGGAGGGAGGGAGGGAGGGAGGGAGGGAGGGAGGGAGGGAGGGGGAGGGAGGGAAGGAAGGAAAAGAATAGGAGAAAAGGAAAGAAAGGGAGAAGGCAGGCAGGCAGGCAGGCAGGCAGGAGGCAGGCAGGCAGGAAGGAAGGAAGGAAGGAAGGAAAAGAGAAGAGAGAGGGAGAAAGAAAGGGAGAAGGAAGGAAGGTAGGTAGGAAGAAAAAGAGAATAGGAGAATGGGAGAAAGGGGAAAGGAAGGAAGGAAGGAAGGAAGGAAGGAAGGAAGGAAGGAAGGAAGGAAGGAAGGAAGGAAGGAAGGAAGGAAGGAAGGAAGGAAGGAAGGAAGAAGAGAGGGAGGGAGAGAGAGAGAGTGAAGGACTAGGATTTTTTAAATTTCTTATTGGTTTTTGAACAAAGCATTGTTGGAAAGAGAAGTTATCTCCCTAACCTATCCAGAACCCTTGGAGAAAGCGGACTACAACTCCCATCATTACAAAGGGGGTTGTGAGGCTCAAGTTGAAGACAACCCCTTGAGCTTTTGAGCAGGCATGAGGAAACGAAATGTAAGTTGGTTTAGGGGTAGAAAAACAGACAGCTGAGAAAAAGAAGGATCTCAGAACTGTTGATTTAGGAAATGGATACACTACAGGTATTCCTCGACTTACAACCGTTCATTCAGTGACCGTGTGAAATTTACAATGGCCCTGAAAAAAACGTATGATCATTTTTCACACTGACAACCTCGGTGGTGCAGTGGTTAGAGCGCAGTACTGCAGGCTCCTTCTGCTGATTGCCGGCTGCCTGCAATTTGGCAGTTCAGATCTCACCAGGCTCAAGGTTGACTCAGCCTTCCGTCCTTCCAAGGTGGGTCAAATGAGGAGCCAGATTATTGGGGGCAAGAAAGGGAGGGAGGGAGGGAGGAAGGAAGGAAGGATGGAAGGATGGACTATGGTGGAGTAGTGGTTAGAATACAGCATTGCAAGCTGACTCTGCTCACTGCCAACAGTTCGATTCTGACCAGCTCATAGTTGACTCAGCCTTCCGTCCTTCCAAGGTCAGTAAAATGAGGACCCAGATTGTTGGGGGCACGAGGGTGACTCTGTAAACCGCTTAGAGGGGGCTGGAAAACCCTGTGAAGTGGTATATAAGTGCTATTGCTATCTAACAAAATGAAATTCAATGTAGAGAAAAGTCAAGTCTTACACTTAGGCAAGAAAAACCAAAAATACGCCTATAGACTGGGGGAAAGCAGGCTTAATAGCAGGGACTGTGAGAAGGATCTTGGAGTCTTAGTGGACAACCAGGTAAATGTGAGCTAGTAGTGTGTGGTGGCAGCCAAGAAAGCCAATGCAATCCTAAATTGCATTAACAAAGGGATACAATCAAGATCAAGTGAGGTACTAATACTCTATAAAGCCCTAGTAAGACTACACCTAGAGTACTGCATCCAGTTTTGGTCACCACACTATAAAAAAGAGGTTGAGACTCTAGAAAAAGTGCAGAGAAGAGCAACCAAGATGATTAGGGGACTGAAGACTAAAACATATGATGAACAGTTACAGGAACTGGGCATGGCCAGTCTAGTGAAGAGAAGGACCAGGGGAGACAGGATAGCAGAGTTCCAATATTTGAGGGGCTGCCACAGAGAGGAGGGGGTCAAGCTATTTTGCAAGGCACCTGAGGGCCAAACAAGGAACAATGGATGGAAACTGACCAAGGAGAGATTCAACCTGGAAAACAGGAGAAACTTTCTGACAGTGAGAACAATCAACCCATGGAACAGAAGTTGCCTTCGGAAGTTGTGGGAGCTTCATCCCTGGAGGCTTTCAAGAAGAGACTGGACTCCCATCAGTCAGAAATGGTGTAGGCTCTCCTGCTTGAACAATGGGTTAGACTAGATGACCTACAAGGTCCCTTCCAGCTCTGTTCATCTGTCAACCTTCTGACAAGGTTAACAGATTCAACGGGGTTAACACAGTCAACGGGGAAGCCCAGATTCGCCTAGCATTAACAATTAACTTACTTAACAAACACTAACTTAACAATTTCAGTGATTCACTTAACAACGGTGGCAAGAAAGGTCATCCAATGGGACAAAGTCCACTTAAGAACAGTTTCATCAAGCAAGGGAAATTTGAGGCTCGGTTGTGGTCATGTGTCAAGGACTGTCTGGTTCAGGAATCAGTGCAAGTGATGAGCAATACGGACAGTGTTTATTATTTATTTTATTTATTTATTGGTTCGATTTATATGTCGCCCTTCTCCAGAGACTCAGGGTGGCTTACAATGTGTTAAGCAACAGCCTTCATCCTTTTGTATATACCTGCTTAGTAGGGCTTTCGGCCTCTCCTAAGCAGGGTTCTTTTTTATACAAAGTCAGCTTATTGCCCCCACAATCCGGGTCCTCATTTTACCCACCTCGGAAAATGGAAGGCTGAGTCAACCTTGAGCCCGGTGAGATTTGAACTTGCAGTAATTGCAGGCAGCTGGTGTTACTTAACACTACTTTAGTCTGCTGTACTACCAAGGCTCTGACCAGTATTCTGACTAGAGACGGATAACAATGGACAGATCTTATTTTGGGGGGTTGCTTAGAAATTCAGAAGGCCTTTAAAGACTTGGTCTGAACAAAGGAACCAAGTACAATCCCTGGGAATCTTTCTGAGTCACTGTTTCCTCCTTTTGTGCCTACCTGGTCTCCTCCAGAAATAGAAATATTCCCTGCACCTAAATAGCAGGTATCGTTGAAAAATGGTTGAATAACAAGGCTTTGTTTTCCTGATTCCCTTCAGCTCTGCTTTCGGTTTCATCTCAGCCTCAAAAGACAGTGACTGTCGTTCAAATGTCACATCAAATCGGATCGACTGGCAGAACCGGAGAACAAGAGTGAAGGGATTAATGGAATTGTGCAGGTTTCCCGTTTTTTCTATTGAGGCGGTAATTAAAACAAGTCGCTAAAGATAGATGACCCCCCTATTTACAAGAATCTCCAGGTTGTTGACACCACTTGGAATCCTGGGTCCAGTTCTGGTCACCACGATACACACACACACACACACACAAAAAGATGTTTCTTAGAATAACAGATTTGGAAGGGACCTTGGAGGTCTTCTAGTCCAACCCCCTGCTCAGGCAGGAAACCCTCTACCATTTCAGACAAATGGTTATCCAATCGCTTCTTAAAAACTTCCAGTGTTGGGAAGACTAGAAAATGTTGAGACTCTAGAAAGAGTGCAGAGAAGAGCAACCAAGATGATTAGGGGACTGGAGACTAAATCATATGAAGAACGGTTGCAGGAACTGGGCATGGCTGGTCTAGTGAGGAGACATGATAGCAGTGTTCCAATATCTCAGGGGCTGCCCACAAAGAAGAGGGAGTCAAGAGATTCTCCAAAGCACCTGAGGGTAGGATAAGAAGCAATAGGTGGAAACCAAGCAAGGAGAGAAGCAACTTAGAACTAAGGAGAAATTTCATATTGTCACCGCTACCAACTAGGGAGAACTGGGCTGAACCAGGAGGAACTCACCACTGCTGTACGTGAAGAGAACCAGTGGTAACACTGGTTAGAACCCCCCGCTGACAAGAAACCATGGATGGAAACTCATCTAGGAGAGATCCAATCTAGAAAGAATGCAGAGAAGAGCAACAAGGATGATTAGGAAACTGAAGTCTGAAATGTATGTAGAATGGTTACAGGAATTGGGTATGTCTAATTTAATGAAAAGAAGGACTAGGAGAGACGTGATAGCAGGCTTCCAGGATTTAAGCTTCCAGCTTCAAGGTGCTGGTTCTCACCTATAAGGCCCTACATGATTTAGGTCCAGGATATTCACAGGACCTTCTCCTGCCTGCTTCCCACCGTCCTGTTCGCTCCCATAGGGCCGCTCTCCTCAGGGTTCCGACGGCGAGCCATTGTCATCTAGCGGTGCCCAGGGGTAGGGCATTCTCTGTGGGTTCTCCCACCCTCTGGAATGAATTACCTACCGAGCTCCGGACGGCTCCTGATCTCCGCTCCTTCCATCGGGAGCTGAAGACTTGGCTGTTCAAGCAAATAGGCTGACTCTGATTCTGGGTTCATTATTTATCATTAATTCGTTATTTGATTTAAAGTGTGATTTTATTGTACATGTTTCTTAACTTGTGTTCGCCGCCCTGAGTCCTTCGGGAGAAGGGCGGCATATAAATACATGTAATAAATAATTAAATAAATAAATAAATTTAAGGGACTGCCACAAAGAAGAGGGGCTCGATCTATTCTCCAAAGCACCTGAAGGCAGGACAAGAAGCACTGAATGGAAACTGATCAAGGAGAGATCCAATCTAGAAAAAGTGCAGAGAAGAGCAACAAGGATGATTAGGGGACCAGAGGCTAAACTGTACAATGAATGATTAAGGGAACTAGGTATGTCTCATATAATGAAGAGAAGGAACACGATAGCATTCTCTTAATATTTGAGAGGCTTTCACCACGAGGAGGGAGTCAGCTTATTCTCCAGAGCATCTGAAGGCATGACAAGAAGCAACGGATGGAAACTAATCAAGGAGAGATCCAATCTAGAAAGAGTGCATAGAAGAACAACAAGGATGATTAGGGGAATGGAGGCAAAAATATATGAAGAATAGTCACAATAATTGGGTATGTCTAGTTTAATGAAAAGAAGGACCAGGGGAGCTCCTTCTGAGATAAGGGGGGGGGGTCAAACTATTTTCTAAAGCACTAAGAGACAAGACAAGAAACAATGGATGGAAACTAATCAAGGAGAAAACCAATTTAGAACTAAGGAGAAATTTTCTGACGGTTGAAACAACCTCCTCTTCTTCTATTAATCAATAGAACATCGTGGCTTCAGAGGTTGTGGATACTCCATCACTGGAGGGTTTTAAGAAGAAACCGGACAACCATCTTCCAACTTTGTTATTCTGTTATTCTACATTTGAATAGAGTAAATGTAGTACTCTATTCAAACGACACCCACCTGCTCAGAGGTGGGTGTCACTTACTATAATAACCAGTTCGCCCGGAACCAAAAATGTGAGTGGGGACATTTGCATGGCATCAAAAACCCGGCGATTATACAGGATGTGATAGCATCAGGGCAGGTGGGTGGGCCCAGCCGCTGGTCAGAACTACGGATTCGCTCGAACCGGTCTGAACCGACAGCCGCCCATCACTGAACCTGGTCCCTTTATTTCCGATTTCTATTCCTGGAGTCTGCAATGCAGTTTCAAATCAGAGTTAAACAATACGATGGAACAAAGCCAGATGTCAAACATATGGCTCCAGGGATGGATGTTGATGTCACACTCACTAAGGACTCCATATGCCTTACACACCTGGAAAGGTCAGAGACTTAGTAAAATGAGAAGATCCTTACCAGGAAAAATAAGTAAATTATTCTGAAGTCTTGTTCCTTAAAGGGAGACACAATCCTCAAATCCAGAAGTCCACTTGCGTTGACCGGCGCATAAAGTCCATTCTAAGTCTTTACACATATCAGCTAAATCGTTCAGAATGCACCCCGCATTGTGACGCATGATGAGGCCAAGAGATAGTAGGAGCATGCCAGCTTTTACTCTACTCTATTCTACTCCAACCAATGCCCCCTTTCTACTCTCTGACTCACTCACAACTCTGGAGACTCACAACTCTGAACACTGAGAAGGCAAGATTAGTAACACTGTAGGAAGAGATGAGAGGGCGGGGATGGTAATGTCGTCCCCCGTACCTCCTTCCCCACACATGGAGAACATTTAACTCTCACTGATTGGTGAAGTCGTTGTGCTCTTACATTACTCAGCAGGTCCACACAGCTTCTCAAGGTCTTTTTTTTCCTGACAACTCAGAACAGACATTTCTGATCCTACATTTGTGGCTAGAGACCATATTCACCTTTCAGAACATGTTTCACCATTTCCCTCCTCCTCCTCCTCTTCTTCTTCTCCTCCTGCTCCTCCTTTGTCCTCTTATTCTCCTCCCTCTCCTCCTCCTCCTCCTCCTCCTCCTCCTCCTCCTCCTCCTCCTCCTCCTCCTCCTCCTCCTCCTCCTCCTCTTCTTCTTCTTCTTCTTCTTCTTCTTCTTCTTCTTCTTCTTCTTCTTCTTCTTCTTCTTCTTCTTCTTCTTCTGTCAGGTGAAATGTCTAACATGCACACAAACCCCTGCCCACACAGCCATGTAGGGGTTAACTGATCACATACCCATAATCCCACCTTACCTGAGACTCCTCCCCTTGAGTATAAATGGGACCACCACGAGGTCATCCAGTAGTTCCACATGTGCATCTGAAACAGAAGGACAGAGGTTTGTTAATACCTTATACAATAGAAGGCCTGGGACTTAAACAGGCCTATAATAAAGAATTATTGAAGACCAATAGTTGTACTTGTGAGTTACTGGGTTAGATCCACCTCTCAACAGCTTCTGCTTCTTCTTTGTCTTCTTCTTTTCCTCCTCCTCTTCTTCCTCCTTTCCTCCTCCTTCTCTTTTCCTCCCCCTCCCCTTTCCTTGTCATTGTGAGGACATTGTAGCTCCGTGTGTAACGTTCTGTCCTTTTATTCTTTTCCTTCTTCTCTTCTTCCTCCTCCTTGATCCATTTCCATCTTCCAGGTCTAACATTTCAAGCAAATCCATCTAGACAATGGGAGGTAGAATGAAAATAATAAAACCTGCAAACCACGATGGAGCCTACAGTGTTCAAAAGATAATCCTCATTTTTTCCCAACTCATTGCCGATATCAGGATCCTTCTGAGAAACAATTAAGCAGCAGAAGAGATGTCAGCAACCCATGGAGACTTAACATCTGCCTGACTGCTGTGTTGTAATTACCAGGGCAAAGTTAGATCCGCATGACATAAGACCACTTCTACGTTGTCATTCATTTCCATCCCCACCCTGCCTAAACTCTACTGGGGAAACTGGCTCCAAAATTTGAGCAGAACCCGACAGATCAGCATGAGGGTAACTAGGGAGGAAAGAACAATGGAGCCAGATGCAGGAATTGGCAAGAGAGATTGTCAGCAGGAAAGGTTCAGCAGAGATCTCAAACACCTGACTCTGAGCGATTTTGGGTATGCCATTGGTGGTCCATGAATGATGCCAAAGCTCTGGGTGAAAGTGTCCTACACAATGTCCCAAAGATGCTTTTTTTCAAGAGGCAACTGGACTTTCTAGTTTTTCTTTGAAGATGTTTCACCCCACCTGCATTTAAAAGGCACAACATAGGAGAACAAACCCATCAGGATAAGATTCAGCTGTCAGGGTTCCAGGTAACACTGCCAACAAAAGAAGACTCTGAGGCTTGAAGTTCCTCAAAGTTCCATTTTATTAGAGAAGTCATATGGGCACATCTGGGAAAACCCGAATCTGAAAGCTTCCAGGTTTTCCCTACCCAAAAGAAAGTTCAAGTCCCTGCCCAACATCACATGGTCCAATCAGAACACCATCCCAACTGGAGGTGCCTCCCAGTTCTAACCGTCCAGGTGCAGGGCAAGATGTCCTTGACTGTCTGAGAAAGGAATGTTATTATGACTATATATCACCCATGCACCATACAATCCACCCCTCCCAGTTTCCCACAGTAGTAAATGTGGCAGACCACATTTTGCCTAAGGCAAAAGATGGTCTGACTTCAGCATTTAAAAGACAAAGGCCACGCTTTTTTTTAATTAAAAGTTTTATAAAAGTACAAACATATAAAACCCCCCTACCCCCTACCCCCTACCCCCCCCATCCCTCCCACCTTTCAACCCCCGTCCCCCCCCCCCTGACTTCCCAGAGTGGAATACAGGGTTTTTCTTCTTCAACAAAAATTTTTAACACCATCAACCTATCCAATTTCTAGTTTACAAACACTATCAAAATCTTAACTCCAATCTAATAAATTAAAAAAAAAAAGAAATTTACAACTCTATAGTCCTCTTCATTCATACGCAATTTGTTCCGAATATAATCAATCCATTTCCTCCACTCCAAAATAATTTTTTCTTGCGTATGGTCCTTCAAACATGCCGAGATCTTGGCCATCTCAGCTAAGTTCATTACTTTTACAATCCATTCTTCTACTGTGGGCAAAGAGTCTTTTTTCCAGTGTTGTGCAACCAACAATCTAGCTGCTGTTATTAAATTTAAAATCAACTTAGTCTCCAATAATGTACATTCATTTATAATACCCAATAAGAAAAGTTTCGGTGTAAATTCCAACCTTTTTTTCAAAATATTTTGCATTACGCACCCAATCTTTATCCAAAATGCTTTAACCTTCTTACAGGTCCACCAAATATGAAAATAAGTTGCATCTTCACAGTCACACCGCCAACATTTAGCTTGTACATTAGGATACATACATGACAACTTTTTTGGATCTAAATGCCATCTATAAAACATCTTATAAAAATTTTCTCTAAGGTTTTGTGCTTGTGTAAATTTAACATTTCTAACCCAGATCTTTTCCCATGTCTCCATCATTATTGGTTCTTGAAAATTTCTAGCCCATTTAATCATACAATAAAGGCCACGCTTTTGAAGACAGAAAAGTCCACATTTTGGAGAGAGAGGACTGCTGGTTTGAAAGAGGGGTCAAAGAGGTCATCTGTGTCAAAATTGAACAGCCCTGTCTCAACAGAGGGGGGTGGATATGACACTACCTATCTCGTAGTATCTGCTGAAGGAACTACAACAGAGTCTAACTGCTGAAAGGACTACAACAGAGTCCTTTCAGCAGTTCCAAGAAGGTGTTGTGGTCCACCAGCAGCCTGTGGAACTGGCAGCAGAGTCGGACAGTGATGAGGCTGAGGAAGAACATGGGCCAGTCCTGGAGGCTGGGGAAGGCCCAGATGAGGGCTCTGCGTCGGAGGCAGAGATGCAGCCAGGGCCATTGGGGAGAGGTCTGTGGACTCTGGAGCCTCCAGAGGCTGACAGCAGAGAGGCAGAAGAACAGGAGAAGCCTGTTCCTAGTGCACGCATGAGAAGAGCTGCCAGAAGGCAGGAGCAGATAAAGCAGAGAAGGTGACTCGGGAGTAGGGCCAAGAGATGATTGGCCCCTCCCATAAGGCTTAAAAGACAAGCAACGCTCTTGGCCTGTTTGCCGGAAAACAAGGTTGAGAGATTTGCTAATTGTTTGGCTGTAATTATTTCTTCTGTTCCTGAACTGTGGCCAAGAAAAGCCTTTGGCACTTTGCCTAGTTATCCCAAGGTCAGAGATAAACTGAAGAATGGTGTTTTGAGGACTTTGCTTTCATTTCATTTGGAATACGCTGAGAATGAGTTAATTCTCGGCTGTTTTAATAAAACCTGTTTGGTTTTTTTGAGAACTGTTTTGCATTTAATATTAACTATGTGACCCTGGATCACAACAGTAGGCCCCACACCCATCTGCACGATTCACGTGACCCCAAGGGCACAGATAAAACTCCCAAGTGGCCTCAACGGCCCCCTAAAAGGATGCAAATGACCAGCTGTGTATAAATCCTTCCGTTCCCCACCATTCACTCAGAGCTGAAGAAGCTTCTTGGATGAGAAGTGAAACATCTTCAAAGAAAAAGCAAGAAAGTCCAGTTGCTCCTTGGAAAAAAAGCACCTTTGGGATAACCATGACCCGCATGACTGAGAATCTCCATAGACATTGGTCCTACTCAATGTTTCCAAAACTACCAAGAGTTCCAAAACTCTTCAAAAAGAGTTGAATGTCAAGTATAGGTAGTGCTCAATTTACAACCATTCGTTTAGTGAGCATTCAGAGTTACAACAGCTCTGAAAAGAGTGACTTAGGACCATTTTCCCCACTTGCAGCATCCCCATGACTCAGCACTCACACTATCAAAATTTGGATGCTGGCGATGTGACTGTGATGATGCAACTTATTACCATATATGGTGGACTTGTAAGAAAATCAAAGCATTTTGGATAAAAATTTGATGGGTGATGTAGAATATCTTGGAAAAAAAGGTTGAAATTTACTCCGCAACTGCTTTTATTGGGTATAACTACGGATTGTACAGTATTAGAGACTAAATTGATTTTAAATTTAATATCAGCAGCTAGGCTGCTGGTCGCGCAATATTGGAAGAAGGACTTTTTGCCTACTATTGAAGAGTGGACACTGAAAGTAGCAAACCTTGCAGAAATGGCGAAAATTCCAGCGTTCTTGAAGGATTATACACAAGAAAGATACATATCTGAATGGAGAAGAGTAATTGAATATATTCAAAATAAGTATCAGAAAAGAAAATATCAAATAGCTTATGAATGAATGTTAAATTTTAGAAATATTATGTTATCTAGAGTGGAGTTAAGGTTTCAGGGGGTGATTTGTAGATTAAGGATAGATAGGTTAATTTAGCTTATGATTGTTAATTGTAATACCCTGTATTTTGCTCTGGGAAGTCTGGGGGGGAGGGGGTTAGGATTAGGGTTAGGGGAAGCGGTGTGGGGGAGGGAAAGAGGGTGGGGGGAATATTGGGGGGGGATTTTTTTTTTTGTAAAACTTTTCAATAAAAAAAAATTGGATGCTGGGCAACTGGCTCATATTTACGTCCGTCGCAGGGTCCTGGATCATGTGTTCGCTTTTTGTGACCTTCTGGCAAGCAAAGCCAGATTCACTTAACAACCGTGTGACTCACTTAACAACCGCAGTGATTCACTTAACCACGGTGGCAAGGAAGGTCGTAAAAGGGAGCAAAACTCATTTGAGAACGGTCTTGCTTAGCAATATTTGAAGGGCTGCCCCAAAGAGGGGGTCAAATTATTCTCCAAAGCACCTGAGGGCAAGACAAGAAACAATGGATGGAAACTCGTGAAGGAGAGAAGCAACCTGGAATTAAGGTAAGAAATTTCCTGACGGTGAGGATAATTAACCAGTGGAACAGCTGGCCACCAGAAGTTGTGGGTGCTCCATCACTGCACCGGGTGACTGTTTGTCTCAAATGGTATAGGGCAGTGATGGATAATCTTTTTGCCATTGTGTGCCAAAAGCGGGGGAAGCACGGGGGGGGGTTGCACGTGCCCGTGCCCACACCCATAATTCAATGCGCCCCTGTGCTCCGCCCCCTGCAAGCACACGTGACCCCCCCCTGCGCTCCTCCTACTTTTGGCACACGGTGGGCCCGGAAGGCCTGTATTTCGGCCTCCCCAGGCTCCAGAGACTTTCTAGGAGCCTGGGGAAGGCAAAAACGGCCTTCCCCATCCTTCCGGAGGTCCTCCAGGGGCCCAGAAACAGCCTGTTTCCTGACTTCCGATGGCCCAGAAGGCCTGAAAATCAGCTGGGAGGCATGCTCATGTGCACTGGAGCTGAGCTAGGCAACGCTTGTGTGCCCACAGATATGGTTCCATGTGCCATCTGTGGCACGCATGCCATAGATTCGCCACCATGGGTATAGGATCTCCTGTTTGAGTAGGAGACTGGACGGGAAGACCTCCAAGGTCTCTTACAGCTCTGTTCTGATTGTGAAATGGAAATAGAGGGTTTCCTGCTGATTCAAGGGGCTGGACTACAAGACCTCCAAGATCCCTTCCAGCTGTATTCTAATTCTAATGTAACAAAGTTACTCCATTGTGATTGTAAGTTGAAAACTATCTGTATCACCATTCCTTAGCCAGCAGGCTAGTATTGTCTTGATAATCAAGACAATTGGAAGGTTCACTGTTAGGATATGGTTTGATCCTAACAGGTTGTCCGGGCAATATATATATGTGTCCTGTGACTTTAAGTTTGACTGCTGCATCATTGTAATGCTGAGTCATGCTGTAATTAGTTGTAAAGGTATTTAAGAAAGGTACCGTAATGTATTCAGGTGATGATATGCTACCATTGTGTGAGGAGTTGCTATCATTGTGTGCTATCATCGTGGATGGATCTGCTACCATTGTGGTTTGTTACCAGAGTGAGCTTGCTATTCTAACCAACTGCTGTTTGTGTGGTAAGGAGCTTTTTGTATCATTGGACTGATTTAACTGGCAAAGACCTGGATTGTTTAAAAGACTATGGAGCTATCATCACCATAAGATGTTCCCTGCCTGCCTTCAGCTCAGTTCTTGGTCCGCTGAACAGCTTAGTTCTGGTTATTTTTCATCCCCGTTCTTTCTCTCCTGCGATCCAGGGAAATCCTTTAGCTGTTTTTTCACTTGAAGCATCTGCTTTGTATCACTTTTATGCCAGACGGACGTGGTGGGTGTTGTTCTCTTTTCTAAGCAGGAATCTTCTGATCTTCTTTGTCTGAAAGAAGAAGAAGAAAAAAAACAAAAGAGGGAAAGATTTGGAAAGGAGAAGGAGTCTTAAGTGGGGATTATTTAGCAGAGGGAGCCAACATTCACAATTAATGATAATTAAGCCTGATAATTTTTCTAACGTATCATGTAGCCTTGTTACAGTGGTGAAATCCACATTTTTTTACTACCAGTTCTGTGGGTGTGGCTTGGTGGGCATGGTGTGGCTTGGTGGGCGTGGCAGGGGAAGGATACTGTAAAATCCCCATTCCCTCCCCTCTCCTAGGGGAAGGATACTGCAAAATCCCCATTGCCCTCCCCACTCCTGGGGGGAAGGATACTGCAAAATCTCCATTCCCACCCCACTCCAGGGAAAGGGTACTACAAAATCCCCATTCCCACCTCACTCCTGGGGGGAAGGATATTGCAAAATCTCCATTCCCACCCAGTTCTCCGAACTACTCAAACTTTCCGCTACCGGTTCTCCAGAACCTGTCAGAAGCTGCCGGGTTTCACCCCCCTCTTTTTTGTAGCAGCTCCTCAAATACTATTATGTCCCCCTAGTCCTTCTTTTCTCTAGAGTAGCCATACCCAAATCCTGCAAGCTTTCTTCATATGTTTTAGTCTCCAGGCCTTTAATCATCTTCATTGCTCTTCTCTGCACTTTTCCCCAAAGTCTCAGCATCTTTTTTGTAATGTGGTGACCAAAACTGGATGCAGGATTCCAGGTGTGACCTTACTAAGGCTTTACAAAGCGGTACTAATACTTCACCTGATTTTTGATTCTATGCCTCTGTTTACACAACCAAGGATTCTATTAGCTTTTTTTAAATTTTTTTTGGCTGTTATGAAAGATATTAAAGTTAGAGTTATTAAGGTCTGTTAACAGTAAATAATACTGTGTTCATTTTGTCATGCTGGGATTCTGGAGGCAGGGACTGTTCGGTCCTGGGAGCCATCACTTCCTTTGACTGACAGCCCAACCTGGGTCAGTCCTGACCTACGTTTTGTGCCTCCTCCGATTTTTCTCAGCTCTCTCTGTCGAAGCTTGCTTGCAGGATCCCCCTCGTCTCCTTCCCACTCCCTGCAGCAAAGAATTTGCATCGCTTTCTAGCGTGATTCCCCTTCCACACACCCCCACAAGTGTATACACACACACACACACACTCCTCTCCCTGCTCTTATTACCAGGCAAAACTCCCTCACAAGTGGGGCTCTCTTTTGCTTGACTGCTGCTGCCAAGGATTGAGTGGGTGGCAAGAAAAGTGTGGGGAAAAAATGTGTTACTAGTTTATTTCTGTGCTTGGGGTTTTGTGCAGAGGGAGTGGAGTTGTCACCGCAGGGATGGGGAGCTGTGGCTCAGTGGCACCCCTATCCGCCCACAGCATGCCACCTCCCCTCTTGGGTGTATGTGGGGGGGGGGAGCTTGCTTTTTTGAGACACAGAGAAATGTGTTGCAAAAATTCTGCAAGAGGAAAAAGGAGCTAGACTTCTTCTCTGCTCTACGTCTTCTTCTCTCGCCAACTTCACATTCCTCCGGTCACTTTGGGAGCACTGAAGGACTCCTTCCCCCAACTGACCCTTTGTATAAACAGAGCCATAGAATCAAAATCAGGTGAAATATTAATACTGTTTTATAAAACTTCAGTAAGGCCAAACTTGGAATACTGCAATCAGTTTTGGTCACCAAAATTGGTCACTGCGAAAAATATGTTTGAGATTTTGGAAAAAGTGCAGAGAAGAACAACTAGGATGATTAAAGGCCTGGAGACAAAAAAAAAACATATGAAGAACGGTTGCAGGAATTGGGTATCTGGAGAAAAATCTAGTCTATAGAAAAGTCTAGATTAGTCTATAGAAAAGAAGTTAGCCGTGTTCCTGTATTTGAGGGACTGCCACAAAGAAGAGGGCGTCAAATTGTTTTGCAAAGCACCAGAAGGCAAGACAAGAAACAATGGTTGGAAACTAACTAAGGAGGGAGGGAGGGAGGGAGGGAGGGAGGATTCAAAGGAAGGAGAGAAGAGAGAGAAAGAAAAGGAAGGGAAGAAGAAACAAAGGAAGGAATAGAAGGAAGGAGAGAAGAGAAAGGAGGGAGGGGAGAATGAATGAAGGAAGGAAGGAAGGAAGGAAGGAAGGAAGGAAGGAAGGAAGGAAGGAAGGAAGGAAGGAAGGAAGGAAGGAAGGAAGGAAGGAGTTTCCCTTGTGTTATATCCTTGTCCCGGAAACTTTTGAAATGTGTTGTGCACCTTGTGCCAAAGTCATCCATAACCACTTGAGGAAAATCAGATCCAGAGTCAAACATTTTGATGATTCTGTTTTATTCTTATAGACCCACGAGGGCAAACCTAGGGCATGTGCCACAGGTGGCATGCAGAGCCATATCTGTGGGCACACGAGTATTGCTCTTGCTCAGCTCCAGTGCACATGTGTGTGCTGGATGACTGATTTTTGGGCCTTCCGGGCCACCGGAAGTCAGGAAATGGGCTGTTTCCAGCCTCCAGTGGGCCTCCAGAGGGGTGGGGAAGGCCATTTTCACCCTCCCCAGGCTCCTAGAAAGCCTCTGGAGCCTAGGGAAGGGAAAAAATGGGCCTACTGGTCCCACCATGCCATCACGTGCCAAAAGAGGGAGCACAAGTGGTGGGGCTGATGGAATTATGGGTGTGGGCATGCACACGTGCAACACTCCCCACACACACTCCACTCGCATTTGGCATGTGACAGCAAAAAGGTTACCCATCACTGTTATAGACCAATAACATAAACTTGAAAATCTTTCTCCTCCCTCCCTCCTTACACTAAGACAAAGCAACCGTTTCTTTCTTGTACTTCCTTCAATTTCTGATAATTATTCTCTCATCTAAGTCCCTCCCTTCATGGCTTGGTCAGACCAAGGTCAGTTCTCAATGTCTTTAGCAAGATATCTGGCCGTCTGTTCCCATCCCCTCAAATTCTGATGAAACCAGAATTCTGGCTGAAGACGTTCCCTGCTGCGGGTGGAGGCATCAGTTCTCCACCCCAAAGTCTTAACACCCTTGATTAGATGGGGAAGACTTCCCAAAATGAAGGTTGGAACAGGTTTCCATCAAATAGGACATTTAGTAAGCGGGCACGCTAAGGGAAATCTCACCCACTCTCATTTTCAGAGGAATTCTCAGCTGCCTGATTCAGTTAAAAACTGCCATACCATAAAAGGACATAGAATCTCTGTTCAGCACCACGGAGAGCGACGGAGAGAGTCAGATGCTCCTTGGCAAGGAAGCGGAAATTTATTTAAGGCATTTCTCTTTGGGATGACACAGTTCTTACAGATGGTGCCTGAGAGACAAATGTTTCCTGCTTTGTGGTGTGTGTATGTGTGTTTGTGTGTTGCCCCTCACCCCAGAGCAGGAGCATTTCGATGTTGCATTGCTTCAGGGAGGAAGAGGCAAGCTGCCACAACTGGAAATCCATCCAGACTCTTTTATTTCATCTATTTGGCATGTAGCAAATCTTCAGAGGTCATGCAATCATGGATATACAGGTAGTCCTCGACATACGGCCACAGCGGAGCCCAACATTTATGTCGCTCAGTCTGACATTTGTTAATTTGTTAAGGGAATCTGTCTTCCCATGAGACCCATGAGAAGGTCACAAAAGGGATCACGTGAGCCTGGACACTGCAGCGGTCATAAATATGAGTCATTTGGCATGAGTCTGAAGTTTGATCATGTAACCATGGGGACCATGCTGTCTGACTAGGTGGCTCAGTGGCTAAGACACTGAGGTTGTTGATCAGAAAGATCAGCAGTTCAGCTGTTCCAATCCCTAGTACAGGTCATAAATCACTTTTTTTCAGTGATGATGTAACTTTGAATGATCACTAAATGAACTGTTGCAAGTCAAGGACTTATCTCTACAGCTATAAGTTTAAATAAAGCATCAGCAATATATATGTATATGTATATGTATATGTATATGTATATGTATATGTATATGTATATGTATATGTATATGTATATGTATATGTATATGTATATGTATATGTATATGTATATGTATATGTGTGTGTGTGTGTGTACTGTATGTGTATATATGTATGTGTACGTGTATGTGTATGTATATGTGTACTGTATGTACATGTATATGTATGTGTACTGTATGTGTATGTGTATATATACACACACAGTATATATAAATATGGAGAGAGAGAAGGAGAGAGAGACAGAGACAAAGACAGAGACAGAGACAGAGACAGAGACAGAGACAGAGACAGAGACAGAGACAGAGACAAGAAGAAACCAGAGAGACAGAGAAGGAGAGAGAGGAGACTAGAGAGAGAGAAACAGAGAGAGAGAGAGAGAGAGAGAGTAGAGGAGAGAGAGAGACAGACAGACAAATATAGAGAAAGAGAGAAGGAGAGGGAGACAGAGAGAGAAGAGACCAGAGAGAGAGAGAAGGAGAGAGAGGAGACTAGAGGAGAGAGAGAGACAGACAGAGATAGACAAATACAGAGAAAGAGAGGGAGACAGAGAGAGAAGAGACCAGAGAGAGAGAGAAGGAGAGAGAGGAGACTAGAGAGAGAGAGAGAGAGAGAGAGGAGAGAGAGACAGACAGAGATAGACAAATACAGAGAAAGAGAGAAGGAGAGGGAGACAGAGAGAGAAGAGACCAGAGAGAGAGAGAAAGAGACAAGGAGAAGGAGAGGGAGAAGGAGAAGGAGAGGGAGAAGGAGAGGGAGACAGAGAGAGGCAGAGGCAGAGAGCGAAAGAGAAAGAGAGAAGGAGAGAGACAGAGAGAAAGACAGAGAGAGGGACAGAGAGACAGAGAGAGACAGAAAGAGACCAGAGAGAGACAGAGAAAAAGAGAGGGAGAGAGGGAGAGAGGAAAGGATGGAAGGAGAAGGGGAGAGAAGCTTAACTCCCCCCCCCCCCTTGCCTTTCCCTTAATCTACTTAGTACAACTTGGCTGAGCTGGGGAGCTACATATGGCCTGCTTGGTTAAAGCTAGCAGAAAGAACTCTCAGGAAGCAGCAGATGCTGAGAAACACAGTGATGACTTGGAGAAGGAAAGTGACAGCAATTAGCGGAACACCAATTAGCCTGTGAAAGGAAGAAGGCATCAAAAATGAAGCCACTCTACCTAAATTCCCTTTGTGTAAGGGGAGGGAGGAGTAGGAAAAATGCATCAGGTTTTCAAGGTTCTGTTACTCTAGAGTAGCAAAATAGAATTCCAGGATTTTTTTTGCAGAATCTGTTTCCTGGCCTGCCTTACCTGAAGGGTTAACATGGGGTTCAAGCTACCTATGGAAGTCCCACACCATCTAAGAAGAAGGCCATGCCAATCACTTCTGTAGAATAACACCATTGGGAGAGACCTTGAAGACCTTCTTATCCAACTGCCTGCTCAATCCCCTCTAACTTTTCACACAAATGGTTGTCCAATCTCTTCTTAAAAACTTTCCAGTGTTGGAGCACCCACATGTTCCACTGTTCCACTGGTTAATTGTTCTAACTGTCAGGAAATTTCTCCTTAGTTCTAGGCTGCTTCTGTCCTTGATTAGTTTCCACCCATTGCCTGTTGTCCTGCCCTCAGGTGCTTTGGAGAATAGGTTCACTCCCTCTTCTTTGTGGCAACCCCTGAGATATTGGAAGACTGTTATCATGTCTTCCCTAGACCTTCTTTTCATTAAACTAGCCATGTCCAGTTCCTGCAATCGGTCTTCATATGTTTTAGCCTCCAGACCCCTCATCCTCTTGGTTGATCTTCTCTGCACTCTTTCTAGAGTCTCCACATCTTTCTTACATTGTGGCAACCAAAACTGGATGCCGTATTCCCTCCCTCCCTCCCTCCCTCCCTCCCTCCCTCCCTCCCAGTGCTTTGGAGAATAGCTTGACTCCCTCTTCTTTGGGGCAGCCCCTGGGATACTGGAAGACTGCTATCATGTCTCCCCTAGTCCTTCTCTTCACTAGACCAGCCATGCCCAGTTCCTGCAACCGTTCTTCATATGATTTAGTCTCCAGTCCCCTAATCATCTTTGTTGCTCTTCTCTGCACTCTTTCTAGGTTGGTGTTCTCCTTGATTAGTTTCCATCCATCCTTGATTATTCCCTTTGGAGAATAAGCTGACTCCCTTCTCTGGGTGACAGCCCCTCAAATATTAGGAGAATGCTATCATGCTCCTTCTCTTCATTACATGAGACATACCTAGTTCCCTTAACCATTCATTGTACAGTTTAGCCTCCAGTCCCCTAATCATCCTTGTTGCTTTTCTTTGCACTCTTTTGAGATTGGATCTCTCTTTGATCAGTTTCCATCCAGTGCTTCTTGTCCTGTCTTCAGGTGCCCCTCTTCTTTGTGGCAGACCCTCAGATATTGGGTTGTTGTTGGTGCGGTAGTTAAACTACAATATTACAAACTAACTCTACCACAACCAGGAGTTTGATCCAGCTCAAAGTTGACTTAGTCTTCCATCCTTCCAAGATGGGTAAAATGAGGACCCATAGTGTGGGGGCAATATGATGACTCTATAAATTGCATAGAGAGGGCTGTAAAACACTGTGAAGTGATATATAAGTCTAAGGGCTATTGCTATTGTTAAGACTGTGATCATGTCTCCCCTAGTCCTTCTTTTCATTAAACTTAGACATACTCAATTCCTGCAACTTCATATTTTAGCCTTCAGCCCCCCAATAATCTTTGTTGCTCTTCTATATACTGTTTCTAGACTTTCAGTATCTTTTCTTTTTTACATCATGGCAAGGAGTTAGCCAGTGCAGATCTTTAAAAAAATCCTACCTTTTTCAGATAAACCATTTAAATATGAGCCAGCAGCGTGCAGCAGCTGCCAAAAAAGCCAACACAGTTCTAGGCTGCATTAACAGAGAGATAGAATCAAGATCACGTGAAGTGTTAAGGCCACTTTAGAATGCCTTGGTAAAACCACACTTGTAATCCTGGATCCAGTTTAGGTCGCCACGACGTAAAAAAGATGTGGAGACTGTAGAAAGAGTGCAGAGAAGAGCAACAAAGAGGATTAGGGAACTGGAGGCTAAAACATAGGAAGAACGGCTGCAGGAATTGAATATGTCTAGTTTAATGAAAAGAAGGACTAGGGGAGACAGGATAGCAGTCTTCCAATATCTCAGGGGCTGCCCCAAAGAAGAGGGAGTGAAGCTATTCTCCAAAGCATCTGAGGGCAGGACAACAGGCAATGGGTAGAAACTAATCAAGGAGAGAAGCAACTTAGAAATAAGGAGAAATTTTCTGACAGTTAGAACAATTAATAAATGGAACAACTCGCCTGCAGAAGTTGTGAATACTCCAACACTGGAAGTTTTTAAGATGTTGGCTAACCATTTGTCTGAAGTGGTGTGGGGTTTCCTGCCTAAGCAGGGGGTTGGACTAGAAGACCTCCAAGATCCCTTCCAACTCTTTTATTCTATTCTATATGTAAAGTAGAAATTGAGCAGTCATCAGTCTCAATGAGGTTTCCATTTCATTGAGGTTTCTACTGTGAGTGATACTTCTCTGGAATGATCCTCTCCTGAAATTCTCCTATAAAATATATGTTGGACAGCAATAAAAGATCTCTGTTTTCACCCAGACTTTCTCAGTATGAATTTTGCATGAAGGGTTTTGCTGACGCTTGGCTCTCCACTCTGCTTTAAAATAAATATTTTATCTTGTTTTCATGCAGGCGATATATCTTTTGATCGTAAATCGCACCAAGGGGCCTGTGTGAATGGCGAACGGTTTGTAAATATGTTAAATGATTGCAGGAACTGATGAAGAATTAATATCTTGGTTGTAATAGCTTTACAGACAGGGTGGGGAGTAGAGATGAGCAGTAGAACAGCTGAAGGAGAAAGGCCTTTGAATGAAGGATACAGATTAACAGAATTGGAAGGGACCTTGTAGGTCATCTAGTCCAACCCCCCGCCCAAGCAGGAGACTCTACACCATTTCTGACAGATGGCAGTCCAATCGTTTCTTGAAAGCTTCCAATGATGAAGCTCCCACAACTTCTGATGGCAACTTCTGTTCCATGGGTTGATTGTTCTCACTGTCAGAAAATCTCTTCTTATTTCCAGGTTGAATCTCAATTTGATCAGTTTCCATCCATTATTCCTTGTCTGGCGTTTGGGTGCTTTGGAAAATAGCTTGACCCCCCTCCTCTCTGTTGCAGCCCCTCAAATTTTGGAAGATGCTATCATGTCTCCCTGGTCCTTCTCATCACTAGAATAGCCATACCCAGTTCCTGCAACTGTTCATTGTATGTTTGAGCCTCCAGTCCCCTAATCCTCTTTCTTGCTCTTCTCTGCACTTTTTCTAGAGTCTCAACATCTTTTTTATAGTGTGGTGACCAAAACTGGATGCAGTGCTCTAGGTGTGGTCTTACTAAGGCTTTATAGAGTGGTACTAGTACCTCCCATGATCTTGATTGTATCCTTCTGTTCATGCAATTTAGGATTGCATTGGCTGGCTCCTATTTAAGGAATGTTAGAGGTAAAGAGACAAATGACCTCACCACTTATTGGAATATTGATGGAGTTTTAGTCACATCTGCAAAATGTATAATGAAAAGAAAAACAAATTTGCTCCTCCACTTGTAGCCAACACAACTATCAAATCCAAAGTCGCAGCATTGGTCTCCCATTATGTCCTTCACCCCATCTCCAGTTGCTAAAATGCTACCTGTGTCCACCCTTTGCCCAAATTATGGAATTCCTATATGGATACAGGGCTTCAAGGAGTGTATTGAAAGAACCCAGGCTGGGTTTTTTTAGGAAACTTTTGGGTCTCCCTCCCTGCGCTGGATTTGCTCCGATGTACCTGGAACTGGGCATTTGATCAGTTGAATGCATGGCATGGATCAACATCTTTAAATGGTGGTTTTGGGCACTCTTTTTGGCAGCCCCTGGTAGCTACCTCTGCCTGGTGTTAGCTGACCCCTATAGTTGAGTTGAGTTGAGTTTATTACATTTCTATACCGCCCTTCTCCCGAAGGACTCCGGGTGGTTTACAGCCATATTAAAACAGTCCCACAAAAAATTAAAACTATGGGTGCCATCAGCCAAACAATGCAGGCTGGTGACCCCCAGGGGGAGGGCCTTCTCAGTGGGGGCACCTACCCTCTGGAATCAGCTGCCCCCAGAGATAAGGAGAATCCAAGACCTCAGTGCCCTTAAAACCTTCTTTTTCCAGCAAGCCGAGCTGGCCTAACACCTTTTTAAATGTTTTTAATTGTTTGTTATCATTTTTAATCATGGGGCCAAATTTATATATATATATCTTTTTAATTGTATTTTAATGTTTGTAGTTTATGTTTTTACTTGGCTGTTCACTGCCCTGAGTCCTCAGGGAGAAGGGTGGTATACAAATTTAAAAATAAATAAATAAATAAAACCTTTGTCCACCCAAAAGTCAGACAGAGCCCCTCACTCTAAATTAGGTCCCCTAAGCCAGTTTCCAGGCATCTCAATTGTGTTCATGTGACTAGGGGGGCTGCTGCAATGGTTGTAAGTGTGAAAAAGTGGTCATAAGTCACTTTTTTTCCTGTGCCATCCAAGCAGTCACTAAATGAACTGTGGTAAACCTACCATATTTTCCGTCGTATAAGATGACTGGGCGTATAAGACGACCTTCCTCAGAGCCATTTAAGGCTCGTCAGAGCCTTTCGGGCTGGTCTGCCTGGTTACAGGAGAATGAGACCCGGCGTATAAGACGACCCCCGACTTTTGAGAAGATTTTTGTGTGTTAGAAAGTAGTCTTATACGCAGGAAAATACAGTATTTGTATTTGACTAGAAGAGATACTAATCCCCGAATGCTGTTTATCCCAAAAAAAAAAAAACAAAACCCATTTTTATATAACATGCGATCGTGCAAGAAATTATCTGTCTTATGGCTTAATGCCACGGCCTGATTCACGCAAGATGCTGTAATTAAGGTTACATAATCCTATTTTAGACAGGAATGCCATATGAGCCCAGTTCCTGAGATTTCAGAAGGATGGTTAGCCTGACATTCCCTTTATTTGGGGTTGGGTGTAAAATCCAGATATCATCAGTTCCTTGTGTGTTTTAGAGTCTCTTCCATCATCAGGGACACTAGAAGGAGAACATCAAGGGCTTCCAGAATTATTATAACAAATCCTGGAACATGAAGTCTAGGAACACAGAACAAAGCAGTGATAGGTTGCTACTGGTTCTCCCCGGTTCCTACGAACCAGTAGTGGATATGTTGAGTAGTTCGGAGAACCGGTAAATACCACCTCTGCCTGGCCCCGCCCCCAATCTATTCGCTGCCTCATGAGTCCCAGGTGATCGGCTAGAAGGAAAAAATCAGGGCTCACTTGACAAAGAAGAGGGAAAAAAATAAGACACCGTAGCTTTAAATTGAGAAGCCAAGAAGCCTCCCAACTGATCGGCTAGAACCGATCCGCTCCTTGTAAACCGCTCAGTGGTGGTAGATTGGCAATTGAGGCCAAGTTGCCTGAAAGCGGTTTCCAATGCTCTTGGTGGTGGGAGAGTGACAAAAAACTGTTTAAACTCTTGCTGTAGCGCTTCAAAGGGCCGCCCTACAGCTGATCAGTGGTAAAAGGCAGTTTGGTGGTAGACCAGTGCGTTCCAAAAACAAATAGGTAGACCAGAATGCTCCAAAAAAAAAACAAAGAGGTAGACCGGTACGGCACTGTAAGCAGTTAAAAGCCTGGTAGACCAGTACCTCTGCTAAATCCTAAAGAATTGTTTGCCACATGACCATCAGACCACGCCCACAAAATAAGCCACGCCCACAGAACTGGTACTTTAAAAAAATTAGAACCCACTCCTGGAACACAGCTAAGTGGTTTTCAATATAGTAGATGACCAAAAAAATTTACTAATTCACTATCAAGAGATTCCATGTTCCCCTGTCTGCATTTTCTTCTAAATCCCTTTTCAGAATATGTCCTATGGTTCCGAAGGTGCTTTTTCTTCAAGAGGCAACTGGATTTTCTGGTTTTTCTTTGAAGATGTTTCACTTCTCATCCAAGAAGCTTCTTTAGCTCTGACTGGATGGAGATAAGTCCTTCCATTCCCCACCATCTTAAAAAAAACACCTTTGGGACAACCATGACGGACCATGGATGACGGAGAATCTCCGTAGACATGTATAATGTGTATTGGACATCCTTGGACATCCTCAGGCATGTAAGTACTTTCCTTTGCTTTGTGCAAGTACTCCATGCTTCTACACATATATCAATCACATAGAGGATCCCCCCTCTTGATAAAAAGAGGAAAGATACTTCCTACTTTGAAATGAGAGGCCAGCTGCATCTTTTCAAAGATGCATTATTGGGGATTCTGTATCTGAATATAAGCAAAGATTTAGTTGAAGGACAAGATTGGAATTTGTCTGCTGTGGCCGAAGCAAGGGGAGCCAATCTGATTCACCACACGGCAACAATATATCGATCCCATAGAGGATCTCCCCTCTTGATAAACAGATTGACAATCTCCATAGATATGTCCTGATAGGGTTTGCTTTCTAACTACACAAGAAAGGTTCATAGAACACAGTAAATCAAAAAAAAAAAAACCATAAAGAAACCAATATTTGACATTAATCAAACCAAGCATTGTCACACGGAGAAAGATGGAAGGAAGGAGGAGGATTTAGATTTTAGATTTAGATTTTATTGAATTTATATACCGCCCTACACCCGAAGGACTCAGGGCGGTGTACAGCCATAAAATAAAACATATAAATACAAAATTTAAAATAGACTAAAACGAAATTAAATAATTTGGCTGAAAAGTTTAAAATCCCAATAATTTAAAACAAATTAAAATTCCCATTTAAAAGGGGGAAAAGACTTACGTCAGGTCGACTTGATGGAACAAATGAGTCTTGAGCGTGCGACGGAAGGTGCGCAGGTCTGGGATACTCCGTATATCCGGGGGGAGCTCGTTCCAGATGGTAGGTGCTCCCACAGAGAAGGCTCTCCCCCTGGGGGCTGCCAGCCGACATTGTTTGGCCAATGGCACCTGGAGGAACCCCTCTCTATGGGAGCGTATTGGCCGATGGGAGGCTATTGGTGGTAGTAGGCGGTCCCATAAATAACCAGGTCCTAAGCCATGGAGCGCTCTAAAGGTGATAACTAAAACCTTGAAGCGCACTCGGAAAACCACCAGGAGCCAGTGCAGCTCACGCAGGAGAAGTGTTACATGGGAGTGCCACGTTGCTCCCATAACCACCCGTGCGGCCGCACTCTGCGCCAGTTGGAGCCTCCGAGTGCTCCTCAAGGGGAGCCCCATGTAGAGAGCGTTACAATAGTCCAGACGGGAGGGGAAGATTAAGTTGCATTTATCAGAATGATAACAACACAATAACAGAATAACAAAGTTGGGGGGGGGGTCCTTGGAGGTCTTCTCGTCCAATCCCCCGCTCAAGCAGAGAACCCTATACCCTCTCAGAAAAATGGTTGTCCAATCTCCTCTTAAAAACCTCCAGTGATGGAGCACTCACAACTTCTGGAGGCAAGTCCACTGGTTAATTGTTCTAAATGTTAAGAAAATTCTCCTTAGTTCTAGGTTGCTTCTCTCCTTGATAAGCTTCCATCAGATGCTTGGAGAATAGGTCAACCCCTTGTTCTCAAATATTGGAAGACTGCTATCATGTCATCCCTTATCCTTCTCTATGTCAGACTACCCATATCCAGTTCCTGCAACCATTCTTTATATGCTTTAACCTCGAGTTCCCTAATCATCTGTATTGCTCTTCTTTGCTCATTCGAGATTCTCAACATCTTTTTTGTATAGTAGTGACCAAAACTGGATGCAATATTCCAAGTATGGTCTTACCAAGGCATTATAAAGCAGTACTAATACTTCATGTGATCATGATACATGTGATAGTGAAAAGAAGAGAAGGACCAGGGGAGACATGAGAGCAGAGTTCCAATATTTGAGGGGCTGCCACAGAGAGGAGGGGGTCAAGCTATTTTCCAAGGTGCCCGAAGGCCAGACAAGGGATGGAAACTGATCAAGGAGAGATTCAACCTGGAAATAAGGAGAAATTTTTTGACAGTGAGAACAATCAACTCATGGAACAGAAGTTGCCTTCGGAAGTGGTGAGAGCTTCATCACTGGAGGCTTTCAAGAGACTGGACTGCCATCTGTCAGAAATAGTGTAGGGTTTCTGTTTGATTAGGGAGTTGGACTAGATGATCTACAAGATCCCTTAACTTTTGTTATTCTGCATTCTGATACTATCATTCTGTTGACACAACCTAGCACTCCATTAGCTTTTTTGGCAGCTATTTAAGTGATTGTCCCCTAGGACTCCTAGATGTCTCTCATAGTTACTGCTGTTGAGCCAGGTAGCTTATCTGTGCTCATTTGGTTTTTCTTGCCTATGTGTACAACCTTATTTTTCTCACCACTGAATTGCATTTTTCTGGATAGGTCCCAGTGTTCAAGTCCACCAAGATACTTCTGGATCTTGAGCCTAGTGTTGACTCTTCTCCCCAGCTTGGTGTCAAAGAGGGCTTGCTAGCAATATCCTGATGAACACCACCTATCTCCTGTCTCTAACAGAGTCCTTTCAGCAGTCCCCAGGAGACAGTGAGTTATAGTCCCGTTGTATGAATGAAAACCAGCTTGGTGTCTTTCGACCAATTACCAGGAGATGCTGAGTTCTAATCCTGCCTTAAATGTGAAAGCCAGCTAGATGATTGTACCAAACACCAGGAGAGGGTGAGTTGTAGTCATTTGCACTATTTAGATGACCCTGAGGGCACACATATACCTCCAAGCAGCCTCAACGACTCTCAGAGTGTCAATGACCAGATGACTGTAAGAAGTATAAATTCTTCCATCGTCCACCATGCAGTCAGAACTGAAGAGGCTTCTTGGATGAAAAGCAAAACATCAGTTGCCTTTTGAAAGAAGCACCTTTGAGACAACCAAGACCTGGATGGCTGAGAATCTCCATAGACCTCCAGACAGACAAGCATTTAAAAAGAGCCTTGGTGGTGCAGGGGACTAAAGTGCTGTTAAAGTGACACCAGCTGCCTGCAATTACTGCAAGTTTGAATCTCACCAGGCTCAAGGTTGACTCAGTCTTCCATCCTTCCGAGGTAGGTAAAATGAGGACCCGGATTGTGAGGGCAATAAACTGACTTTGTATAAAAAGGAACACCGCTTAGAGAGGGCCAAAAGCCCTACTAAGCAGGTATATACAAAAGTATGAAGGCTATTGCTTAATGCATTGTAAGCCGCCCTGAGTCTCTGGAGAAGGGCAGCATATAAATTGAACCAATAAATAAATAAACAATAAATAAATAAATAAATGGATAGCTCAGCAGACTAAAAGCCTGTTATTAACATTCAGCTGTCTGCAATTATTTTGAATAAAAAGTTCGAATCTCCCCAGGCTCAAGGTTGACTCAGCCTTCCATCCTTTCTAAGGTAGGTCAATTGAGGACCCAGTTTGTGGGGGCAATAAGCTGACTTTGCATAAAATATACAAAAGTATGAAGGCTATTGCTAATGCATTGTAAACCGCTCTGAGTCTCCAGAGAAGGGCGGCATATAAATCTAATTAAAAAAATAAATAAATTTCTTAAATACGAGGTTATGCAAGTTAAATACAAGATTACAAGTGCATAGGACTTTTTGGTCAGTTTTATCTCTTTCTGAGAAGACCACAAACCGGAGGTCTACTATGCCTTCTTATGCACTCATTTAAAAGGGACTTCAGAGATTTTTTTTTTTCAAAAAAAGCATTTCATTCTGAGAAAGAGCTGAGCAGGGCAGCCCTCTGATTCGTACAGCCAGCAACATGACTGAACAATCATCGTAGCAAAATAAACCTTTGAGATTTTCAAAGGCCAAGAGTTCATCAAGGGTAGCCCAAAATCAGAGGCCACCTTCATGCATCCAATGGTGGAAACCGTAGGTCAAGAAAGCTCTGCTTTGAGATAAAATCTGTTTGTTGGGGGGGGCGGGGGGGGGGGCAAGTGTTACCTAATACCTATTGGGTGACCTCCTGTGGGGATGTTTTTTCTGAAATCTAGTGGCGCCATCTAACGGAGAAGCCAGGATCCTTCTCTGCAGGAGCTCGTTATCTTCACGGGAATCTGTCGTCCACAAAAAGAAGGAATATTTTAACTGCCTTCTCCAAAGTATTGAGGCGACGTTCTGATTTTAAGGAGTCAGTACTGCAAGGAATAGGAAGGAGGAGGAGGAGGAGGAGGAGGAGGAGGAGGAGGAGGAGGAGGAGGGAGGGAGGGAGAAGAGAAGATGAAAAGAAAGAGGAAGAGGAAGATGAAGAAGAGTAGGGGAAAGAGGAAGAAGAGGAGGAGGAATAGGAATAGGAAGGAGGAGGAAAGAGAAGAGAAGATGAAAAGGAAGAGGAAGATGAAGATGAAGAAGAGGAGGGGAAGAGGAAGAAGAGGAGGAGGAATAGGAATAGGAAGGAGGAGGAGGAGGAAAGAGAAGAGAAGATGAAAAGAAAGAGGAAGATGAAGATGAAGAAGAGTAGGGGAAAGAGGAAGAAGAGGAGGAGGAATAGGAATAGGAAGGAGGAGGAGGAGGAAAGAGAAGAGAAGATGAAAAGAAAGAGGAAGATGAAGATGAAGATGAAGAAGAGTAGGGGAAAGAGGAAGAAGAGGAGGAGAAATAGGAATAGAAAGGAGTGAAGACAATTAACCAGTGGAACAACTTGTCACCAGAAATCGTGGGTGCTCCATTACTGGAGGTTTTCAAGAAGAGACTGGACAATCACTTGTTGGAAATAGTATGGGATCTCTTGCTTGACTAGAAGACCTCCAAGGTCCCTTCCAGATCTATTCTGATCGATCGATTGATCGACCGACCTTAAAATACCCCAGAATCATCACGAGGTGCTTTGTTTATTCCTAATGGTTGATTTCCTAAGCGCGGCCCTGGTGTCTTTTCAACATACGAGCTGTGCGAGCCTCGTTGCTCAATTTCCGTTTCTTAAAGGTTGCCCGTTGTGTTAGTTACTTTATCACCCTGACTCAAAAACGATGCCTCTAATCTCTCATTGTCCCTAATTGCTTTAAAGTAGCTGGGAGGTGATAGCGCTGAGTTTTAAGAACAATCCATTGACGAAGTGAGTGAACTTAAAATTTTTCTAATGGATGGGAAGAGGGCCCGAAGGGAAATATTGAACAATTTACTACTGCGTGTGAAAACAAAACTTATGTCATCGCTTCCCTTACTCTTCTTAATGTGTCTCTAAAGCTGCAATTTACTATTCTGTATAAAATCGTCCAATTTACTTTACTCCGCTTTCGTGAAAAAGAGCCCTCCTTTGAATTCCTATTTTATGGGTGTTATATCAGAGTCTGGATCGTTGCAAAGTTTATTGGGTTCGATTCAGAAAAACTCCAAACGGCGAAGGTCACCAGATGAAGGGCAGAGAGAAGGACTATTAGATATCTGTTTATTTCAATTTTTTGTACCCTGTTTTTATTATTTTTACAAATAACAAGGTAACAAACATATCTCACACAGCTTTATCCTAATTTCTCCACAACAGCAACCCTGTGAGGTGGCTTGGGCTGGGAGAGAGGGACTGGCTCAAGGTCATCCAGCAGGCTTCTATGATTAAGGCAGGAATAGAACCCACATTTCCTGGTGAGTGGTCCAAAATCACCCAACTGGCTTACATACCTAAGGTGGGACTAGAACTCACCAACTCCTGGTGATTGGTACAATCACCTAGCTGGCTTTCATGGCTAAGGTGGGACTAGAACTCACCAACTCCTGGTGATTGGTATAATCACCTAGCTGGCTTTCATAGCTAAGGTGGGACTAGAACTCACCAACTCCTGGTGATTGGTACAATCACCTAGCTGGCTTTCATGGCTAAGGTGGGACTAGAACTCACCAACTCCTGGTGATTGGTATAATCACCTAGCTGGCTTTCATAGCTAAGGTGGGACTAGAACTCACCAACTCCTGGTGATTGGTATAATCACCTACTGGCTTTCATGGCTAAGGTGGGACTAGAACTCACCAACTCCTGGTGATTGGTATAATCACCTACTGGCTTTCATGGCTAAGGTGGGACTAGAACTCATCAACTCCTGGTGATTGGTACAATCACCTAGCTGGGTTTCATGGCTAAGGTGGGACTAGAACTCACCAACTCCTGGTGATTGGTACAATCACCTAGCTGGCTTTCATGGCTAAGGTGGGACTAGAACTCACCAACTCCTGGTGATTGGTATAATCACCTAGCTGGCTTTCATAGCTAAGGTGGAACTAGAACTCACCAACTCCTGGTGATTGGTATAATCACCTAGCTGGGTTTCATGGCTAAGGTGGGACTAGAACTCACCAGCTCCTGATGATTGGTACAATCACCTAACTGGCTTTCATGGCTAAGGTGGAACTAGAACTCACCAACTCCTGGTGATTGGCCCAAACTCTCTCTAGTTCTTTTTCAGGGGTTTCGTTCTAGTGCAATGGTTGGTTCTCAATGCTTTTTTTCACCATGGACTCCAGTTAAATATATTTTGTGGCCATGGACCCCCAAGACTTAAGATTTACATCATGAGTCTGTAGAGATTCTCAGTCATCCAGGTCATGGTTGCCTCAATGGTGCTTTTTCAGGAGGCAACTGTACTTTCTTGTTCTTTTATTTTAAAAAACCATTGTCAGGGTTCCAAATAACACCTTAAATGAAAGAAAACTCCAAGGCTTGAAGTTCCCTCAAAGTTCCACTTTATTAGAGATGTTATATTGGCACATCTGGGAAAACCCGAATCTGAAAGCTTCCAGGTTTTCCCCACCCGAAGGAAAGTTCAAGTCCTTGCCCAACGCCCACCTGTCCATCACATGGTCCAATCCAAGCACTGTCCCAACTGGAGATGCCTCTCTGTTCCAACCATCCAGATGCAGGGCAAGATGTCCTTGACTCTCTGAGAAAGGAATGTTATTATGACTACATATCACCCTGGCTCCATACAATCCTGGTTTCCCACAGTAGTAAAAGTGGCAAGTCTGAAGATCCAACAATAAAAATGGATTCCAGGCCTGACAGCCATGTAATTTGGGATGGACACCATTTGAGTGGTGTGAGTGTAGGAATGGATTTCCAGAGAGAGAAAAATTGCAGACTACAAGAGAACTATTCAGGTGACCCTGAGGATACAAATAAACTACAGATAAAGGAGCCTGAGTAGCATAGGGGGCTAATGCCTCCTACTAAAGGCAGCAATTAACATCCAGCTGCCTGTAATTCTGTGAGTTCAATCCTAGCCAGGCTCAAGGTCAACTCAGCCTTCCATCCTTTCCAAGGTGGGTAAATTGAGGACCCAGTTTGTGGGGGCAATAAGCTGACTTTGTATAAATATATACAAAAGTATGAAGGCTATTGCTTAATGCACTGTTAGTCGTCCTGAGTCTCCGGAGAAGGGTGGCATATAAATCAAATTTTTTTTAAAAAAACCTCCAAGTGCATCAAAGACCCTCTTAAAGGATGCAAAGGATCAACTGTCTGCAAGGAGTATCAATCCTTCCATTCCCCCACCATCCAGTCAGAACTGAAGAAGCTTCCTAGATGAGAAGCAAAATGTCTTCAAAAGAAAAAACGAAGTCCAGTTGCCTTTTGAAAAAAGCACCTTTGGGATTTAAATCATGACATTTCTTCAAAACTTCGTGACTCCTGCCACGTCTGATGACATTGCAGCCCCACCAGACTGAGACCAGATCACAGGTTGGCCACAGGTGGAGAACCACTGAAGTAGTGGATTCTTGCCTTGCAAAAGATTGATCTGCAAGGTCATTTCCATCCCTTACATTCTTGAATTTCAAAGAGACTAAGATTACATGAACCTGTCTCCGAGGTTGAATTAGCTGTTTTTGGAGCCCTTTCTGAATTTGAGGGAATTGCTTTCTATAAATTAACTAAGCGTTGTGTGGGGGAAAAAAAATCACTAAATCAACTTTTGATGCTGGACATGGAAATAGCCCCCTGGGAAATATGATTATTTCACATTATGTCGAATTCTCCAGGACAAAAAGGGGAAAAAAATCAGAAAGAAAATGATGTACGGTATAATGCAGCCCAAGGAAAATAGGCAAAGAAGAATAAAAAGGGGAGTAATGAAAATTGAGTTTTAAAAGTCAACTTTTAAAAGAGAACTCGCTTAATGCAACACACCTGGGTAGGTACACATTGTTTGAAGGGATAGAGTAACAGTTTTGAAATGCAAATGTGCCAAATTATATTGAGATTATTATTGGTATTTTGGGAATCTGTCATTTTTAAAATGAAGAGTGACAGACTTGGGCATCTGAAGTGGGGGGCAAGTAACATCAGACCTATTATAATATCAGTGTGCAAAGGACATAAATTATCAGCTGTGGTGATGTCATAAAGTGGGCAACGTAATCAGATTGGTGTAATGGTTAACATGCTGGCCCAGAAACCAGGAGATGGTGAGTTCTAGTTCCTTCTTAGGCCTGACAGCCTCCCCCCCCCTCTCTCTCTCTCTCTCTCTCTCTCCCTCCCTCCCTCCCTCCCTCCCTCCCTCCCTCTTTCTCTCTCTCAGAAGAAGGGTGGAGTTTTAGGTTTGTTCACTTACCAGAGTTGCTTCTAAAGTAATAAAGGCTGGATGACAATGTAATAACAAAATAAATAACATCACGATTAATGCCATCACAACATATCTGACAACTATTATCTTGTACACAACAGGGATAGGGTTGTGAACTTGGAATTTATAGGAAGGGAGGGAGGGAAGGAAGAATGAAGGGAGGGAGGGAGGGAGGAGTGGAGGGAAGGAAGGGGGTGTGAAAGGAAAGAGAGGAGAGGAGAGGGAGGGAAAGGGGGAGGGAGGGAGGGTCAAAGGAAGGGAAGAAGGAAGGGAATGGAGAAAGAGGGAGCAGAGAGGAGAGGAAGGGAAGGGAAAGGGGGAGGGAGGAAGGGAGGAAGGGAGGGGGGAAGTGAGGGAGGGGGAGAAAGGGAGGGAGGGGGAGGGGGAAGGAAGGAAGAGAGGGAGGGAGAAAAGGAAGAGGGAGGGGGAGGGGGGAGGGAAGAAGGAAGAGAGGAGAGGAGAGGAAGGGAAAGGGGGAGGGGGAGGGAAGAAGGGAGGGGGGAAAGGAGGGAGTGGGGAGAAAGGAAGGGAGGGAGGAAGGAAAGGAGGGGGGAAAGGGAAGGGGGAGGGAGAGGGAGGGATGGAGGGAAGGAGGGAGGAAAGAAAGAAGAAAGGAAATAAAGAATACTACCTTGGACAGCTCCTTAGTAAAGTACAATAATCCCGTTGTTTTTATAAGGAGTTTTTTTTTTAAAAAAAGAAAGAAATACTACATTTTCAAATTTCTGGTGAAGATTTATGGAAGGGACTTAAAAGAACCAGCTCCAGAAAACAGATTTCAAAAGGTAAAAATTTAGTGCAATTCTCAGATTCTTTTTGGTTGCATGCAGACATTCAGGGAGCAACCTGTCCTCCAGAACTTCCGGTTTTTATTTTTTATTTTTTGCTCTAGCTATCACAAAAACAGAGCCAGCTCTCTGAAGGAGATGCTTTATGGCTCACTTGGCCTGATGACTGTTTAACAGCTTGCAAGCCCCTTTTTCTCCCGGCTTTATTCCTTTTCCCGGCTTATGCTGTAAGCAAAGGAGCAAAACATCACCATGTTTTCTGAGTTGCTTAAGCAAAAAATAAAAAAATAAAAAATAAAATAAAATAAAGGGGAAAGCAAGAATGATTGCGTACTTTGGAGGGCATAATTTTAACTGGCAGGAGCCTCCACAGCCAACCAGGGAGATTAGGTGTCCAGCTTTAGAAATAAACATGATCCACATACATTAGAGTAGGGATGCTGTTCTTTTAATATTGTTAATCACCCAGAGTCATGAGTTTGAGTTAGCCATAAAAACTCTCTTTTATGGACCTTGTATTCCTTTAATATGGGGTAGAATCGGGGCATCTGGATGGAGCTGAGCAGGGATGAAATCCAGAAGGTTCTGACAGATTCTGGAGAACCGATAGCGGACATTTTGAGCAGTTCAGAGAACTGGAAAATACCACCTCTGGCTGGCCCCAGAATAGGGGAGAGAATGGGATTTTGCTGTATCCTTCCCCTGGAGTGGGGTGGGAATGGTGATTTTGCAGTATCCTTCCCCTGCCATGCCCACCAAGCCACGCCCACTAAGCCACACCATGTCCACCAAGCCATGCCCACAGAACCGGTAGTTGAAAAATTCGAATTTCCCCAGTGGAGCTGAGCATTTACTGGGTGGATGCCCTTCCTGACACCTACACAGAGTTCACAGCACATTTTCTTTTTCTTTGCACCCTAGGAGAAAAACCTCTGCCACTACCTAGGATTGAACTCTCAACCTTCGGAGGAAGAGGTGAGCATCTTCACCACTAGGCCACTATGCTGCTCAGCAGCAAAATACAAAAAGTCCAGAGAAGAGCAACTAGGATGATTAAAGGCCTGGAGACTAAAACATATGAAGAACGGTTGCAGGATTTGGGTACGTCTACTCTAGTGAAAAGAAGGACAAAAGGGAGACAAGGTAGCAGTCTTCCAATATTTGAGGGGCTTCCACAAAGAAGAGTGGATTATTCTCCAAAGCACCAGAAAGCAAGAAAGGAAGCAACAGATGGAAATTAACCAAGGAGAGACGCAACCTAGAACTAAGGAGAAACGTCCTGACAATGAGAACAATTAATCAGTGGAACGGCTTGCCTCCAGAAGTTGTGAATGCTCCAACACTGAAGACTTTGAAGGACAACCATTTGTCTGAAATGGTACAGGATTTCCTGCTTGAGAAAGCAGGAGAAGAAGACCTCCAAGGTCCTTGGCCAACTCTGTTATTCTGTTAGTCAGCATCCCAGAAAACACTGAGGAAGATTCTTCAAACTTTGTTTCCACCTCTTAAAACAGTGTTCTGCTAAGAATGATCCCCAAATTAATCAAGGAACTCTATAGATATGTTGACAATAAGTTCACGCTTAAACTAGGAAGGTGACAATCTTCCCATTGTGTTGATGTTCTATCCGTCAAGGTCGAATGTTGTAGGGAAGCGATGAACATTATTTGCCTTGTATTCTAGGCATGGCTCACCCATTAAACGCCCCTTGGAAGCAACAGTGACTCAGCACTGAAGAGCTGTACAAAGAGTTTCATTGAGGGCAGAATTTTGAGAAAGAAAGGAAAAGCAGGAGATGTAAATACCATGCTCATTTTAGATATACTGTATTACAGCTGAATACTTCGGTTAAAAATTAATTTGTCTATGCTCAATGTTGGAAACTGGAAAATATACCAGCCAATGAGATGATTATATACAAGATACTAGAATGTGCTGAGACGCATTAGAAATAAAAGGCAAGGAAGAAGCAGAATTTTATGAGGTATGGGATAAGCGGTATAAAACTGGTTAGAACAGAGAAATAAAAATGTATAGGAATAAATGGAAATACCTACAAGAGACACATGACACAGTACCGTTAAAAATGTTTATTGTTATATAATTTAAAAATAAAAATAAAAAAATAAAAAATAAAGATGGATTAGATGCAATGGATTCCTCTTTGAAAACCAGGAAGGCAATGAAGCGAGCCATCAGGAATCATCCTAACGTTATTTTTATAAATATTGTTTTACTGTTTTATATCATACATTCCATTTCTTTTCTTCTTTTTTTTTGTTCTTTATTAGCTTTTTATTGAGCCATATAATAGTACAAGTCAACATTTTTCAGTTTAGCAGTGTTCATAAATATATACAGGTTATTTACATGGTATTCTATATTTACTTAATTATTATTAATCATTGCACCCCCTCTTATTTTACCTTTTGGTTCTTTCTTCCAACCACTTATACCACATTTCTCACACTGAATAATATTCCGAATTCTCTCTTTCATTTATCTCGTGTGTTAACTTATTCATTTCGGCGCATTCTAATATTTTTCTAATTACATGTTCCAATTACATGTTCAAATACATTCCATTTCTATGTTGAGCAGTGCGTTCTTTAGGTGTTCATGGTGTTAACATACAAGCAACATCATCGTCACCATAATCATCCATCCATCCATCCATCCATCCATCCATCCATCCATCCATCCATCCCTATCTATCTATCTATCTATCTATCTATCTATCTATCTATCTATCTATCTATCTATCTATCTATCTATCTATTCTTACTTTTCGTAGGTTTTATGTGTGTTTTTCTTTAAGCCAAGTTTTTCCTACGTAACCAAGATTTTTCTGCAAGCCTAGCTGAGTGAAATCACATTCACTACTTTTTGGGCTTTCCCCCCCTTTTTTCCTTCTTTTCATTCTGGCAGCCAGCAGATTTTGTGCTACCCAATGGGAGACTTATATAGCTATTTCTGGCTCATTAGCCATCATCAGTAAGCCACATCCACATCTCATCTCAAAAGCCCAAAAAGTGTAACCTGGAATCTTGTCTAAAAAATACCTTCAGGAGATAGGTGAGGAAGAATCACGGCCTTAAGGAAAGAAAGAGAAAAAAGTTACCTCTCCTTTTCCTTCCTAACCCTTCCCTTCTCTTCCTTTCCTTCCTTTTCCTTTCCTTCCCTCTCCCTCCCTTAGTTGTTCCCCTTCACTAACCTCTTCCCTACCCTCTACACTTTCCTTCCCCTTCTCTCCCCTTCCCTTCCCTTCCCTGCCTTTCCTTTCCTTTCCTTTCCTTTCCTTTCCTTTCCTTTCCTTTCCTTTCCTATTCTATCCCTTATCCCCTATTCCATTCCATTCCATTTTGTATTTTATTATTCCTTTCCTTTCCTATTCTATCCCTTATCCCCTATTCCATTCCATTCCATTTTGTATTTTATTATTCCTTTCCTTTCCTTTCCTTTCCTTTCCTTTCCTTTCCTTTCCTTTCCTTTCCTTTCCTTTCCTTTCCTTTCCTTTCCTTTCCCTTATCCCCTATTCCATTCTATTCCATTCCATTCCATTCCATTTTGTATTTTATTATTCCTTTCCTTCCCTTCCCTTCCCTTCCCTTCCCTTCCCTTCCCTTCCCTTCCCTTCCCTTCCCTTCCCTTCCCTTCCCTTCCCTTCCCTTCCCTTCCCTTCCCTTTCCTTTCCTTTCCTTTCCTATCCTATCCTATCCTATCTTATCCTATCCCTTATCCCCTATTCCATTCCATTCCATTCCATTCTGTATTTTATTATTCCTTTCCTTTCCTTTCCTTTCCTTTCCTTTCCTTTCCTTTCCTTTCCTTTCCTTTCCTTTCCTTTCCTTTCCTTTCCTTTCCTTCCCTTCCCTTCCCTTCCCTTCCCTTCCCTTCCCTTCCCTTTCTTTTCTCCTCCCCTCCTCTACCCTGTCCTCCCCTCCCTTCCCGTCCCGTCTCCTCCCTTTCCCTTTCTCAGCTCCTTCCCTTCCAGTCCCAATTTTTTTCTTCCAGAATTATTCAGGAACTCAATTTGCTTCATCATGCCTAGCAGCAAATGAAAGATTCCCCCCTCCCTCTCTGCTCAGGATCCTTTGCTCGCCCTGGGCTTGGCGCTAATGAATATCTGTGTCTCATCTCTTATTTTACTTCCTTCTGCCTCGAAAACCCATTCCATAGCAACCCTTTGCCACAGTGTCAGTGTAATCTATGGATGGTTGGTTTTGCTTTTCTTTGAACTGCATGTAGGAAACGGGGGGGGGGGGGGAGAGAGAGAGAGATCATTGCTTCCCAGGGTTACCGAAGAAACCATCTATTTTATCTGGATGAGGACAAGGGGAACTGAGAACTGAGTTCATGCAAACAGGAGCTCACACTGAGCCTGCCAACCAAGCCTGCACTACTTCCAAGAATGAAATAACAATTGCATTCAACATGGGTGCATGGTTTTTGGAGCTCTGGGTGACAAAGAAAATTGCCACACCACCGATGAGGTTCTCTGTCTGAAGAGACCAGCTGGGATGAGAAACTAGCTCCATGATGGGTTTTCTAATCCATTCATAAAAAAAAGATATTGAGACCCTAGAAAGAGTGCAGAGAAGAGCAACAAAGATGCTGAGAGGCGCTGCGAGGCAGCGCGGCGTGAGCGGGAGCGACGAGGAGATGGCGGCGAGTTTGAACGAGTTTGAGTGTGAGCTGTGAGTGGCGAGCGGCGGCGGTGGTGAGAGGACGCCCAACGGCCGCCTTGCAAGGGGGCGTTGAGTATGAGACTCTGCTTGGTCGGGGGGGCGCTGGAGACGCTGGCTGCGCTGGGCACTGGGACGGAGGAGACGGAGGAGATCATGATGAGAGACGGCGCTGATGGCTCCAGCGGCTTGTAGGCGACAGCTGGGGGTTGTTTATTGTTGGAGGGCTTTCTATGAGGAGTGGAAGACCCAAATGGGTCCAACGGGGCTGCCCCCTCGTGGCTACTGTTTGTGGGTGAAGATTCTCCCACCAGCAGTGTGTACTTATAATCTGGGGTCTACCCCCCCCTTGTTTACAGGAAGAGCTGCCCTCCTTCCCCCCCCCCAATCCCACTTGTCCTCCACTGACCCTTGAACTATTTCTGCTCCCCTGCTATCTGCCTGCTGTTCTCTGGAGCTGTGACTTTGAACTTGGCTTTATTCATCATCCCGCTGGCTGGCTGGCTATATTGGAGAACAGGCCAGCTTCGGGAGGACTCATGGAGCCAGTTCTCTTACGACCTACCCTGAGGGATGTCACACCGGCAGGATGAACTTGCCTGGGCCACTGTGAGAGAGTGGCCTGGGACTTTCCAACTCTCCTGTCCCTTATGGGGACCACCGTGAGAGGGTGGTCGGGACATCCTCTCAGTTGGACAAAATGTAGAGACTCCCAGCCGCTACAGTGAGAGGGTAGCGGCGTTTCTCCAGTCTGACCTGGTTCTCCTTTGGAACATCTTTTATGGACCTGAGCCAAGCCTTCCATCCTCTTGCCCATGTTTTGGATGAGATGTATTCTCGGTCTGCGTTGCTTGTCCTGCGAGATTCCCCCCTCTCGTGGGCATGGCCCTCTACGTTATCGAGGGCCTACCTTAATGACGGGTTTTGGGACCCCGAGAGGTGGCATGTTGCAAAGAGGGGTTTGAGGGGTTTTTTAAGTTCTTTTTTAATTAGAGTTTTAGGGGGTTCTAGGGTGGGGGTGGGTGCGGGTTTGGGGGGGAATCCGCAGGGGAGAGGGACAGGCCCGGCTGCTTACGGGGCCAAAGGGGGTGTAGTTTCTGGAGGCAAGAGGGCTCTTGCGGAGCCCTCTGTTGAGGGTGGCGCTATAAATGTGCTGTGTGGGAGGGGCAGATATGGCGTGAGCAGGGGACCATATCATGTGACGGGGGCACGCACTCGCTGTCTTCGAGCGATTGCATGCCCCGGTCCCCTGAGCTATTCTCGTTCCCCGGGTTGTTTAGAGTCTCAGGACCCGAGGCTCCGGCTGTTGTTATGCAACGCGAGGTCCGTTGTTAATAAGGCCCCCCTCATATGTGAGCTTCTTCAAGAGGGGGGTGCGGACCTGGCCGGGATTACCGAGACCTGGTTGGGCCACGAGGGGGGGGTTCCCCTCGTGGAGATGTGCCCACCAGGTTTCCTTGCATTCCATCAGCCGAGAGCTCAGGGCAGGGGTGGGGGAGTAGCGGTCGTTATCAAGGAAGGTCTGGATCCGAGGGAGACCACTGTACCTCAGATATCCGGGTGTGAGTCCATCTTTGTGAGGTGGGGTCGTGGTGGGCAGATGGGTCTGTTAGTCACGTACCTGGCTCCCTGCCACGTGGCAACGACCCTGCCCGAGCTTCTCAATGTTGTAGCCGAGGTGGCGGTTGATACCCCCAGGCTTATGGTCATGGGGGATTTCAACCTGCCATCTATCGGTGAAACATCTGAGATAGCTCGGGAGTTCATGGCTTCCATGACGGCCATGGACCTGACCCAGGTAATTCAGGGCCCGACTCATATCGGTGGACACACCCTGGATTTAGTTTTTGTCTCTGGTCAGTGGTTGAGTGGTCTTGATATTGGGGATATAAGTATGGAACCCTTGTCATGGACTGACCACTCGCTCCTTCGCCTCGACTTTCTGACCGCTGCATCTCACCGCAGGGAGGCGGAGCCGACCAGGTGGTTCCGCCCCAGGCGCCTGAAGGATCCTGATAGGTTCCAGACGGAGCTTGGGCCATTTCCTGAGACACTGACACGCGATTCGGCTGAGGACCTGGTGGCGGCCTGGGATAGGGCGGCCAGTGGGGCCTTGGACCGCATCGTGCCTTTGCGGCCTCTGACCCGGCGTCGAACTCACTTATCTCCTTGGTTTACCGAGGAGCTGAGGGAGATGAAACGCCGGAGAAGACGCCTAGAGAGCGGTTGGAGGGCCAGTCGCTCTGAATCTGACTTGACACTAGTAAGAGCTCATATTAAGACTTACTTAGTGGCGATAAAAGCGGCGAAGTCTAACTATTTTGCCACTCTTATCGCGTCATCAGATAATCGCCCAGCCGCCCTGTTTAGGGTGACCCGCTCCCTCCTCCATCTGGGAGCGCGGGAGGATCCCTTGCAGGGTCGTGCTGAGGACTTTGTTCAATATCTGGATGATAAAATAACTCAGATTCGGGATGATTTGGCCGCCGACTGGGTTGGTTCAGGCGGGGTGACTGAGGCAGGTCTTGAGAGTGTTATCTGGGCTGAGTTTGATCCTGTGGCTCCCGAGGACGTGGACAGGACTCTGGGAAGACTGAACGCAACCACATGTTTATTGGACCCGTGTCCCTCCTGGTTGGTGCTGGCCTCCCGGGAGGTTACACGAGGCTGGCTCCAGGAGATTATAAACGCTTCTCTGAGTGAGGGTGTCCTTCTGCCTGCCTTGAAAGAGGCGGTGGTGAGGCCCCTCCTCAAGAAGCCCTCCTTGGACCCAGCTATTTTGGCTAATTATCGTCCAGTCTCCAACCTTCCCTTTTTGGCGAAGGTTGTTGAGAGTGTGGTTGCGTGGCAGCTCCCTCAGTACCTGGATGAAGCTGTCTATTTAGACCCGCTCCAGTCCGGCTTCAGGTCTGGATACAGCACCGAAACGGCATTGGTCGCGTTGGTGGATGATCTCTGGAGGGCCCGGGGTAGGGGGTATTCCTCTATCCTGGTGCTGTTAGACCTCTCAGCGGCTTTTGATACCATCGACCATGGTATCATGTTGCGCCGGTTGGAGGGACTGGGGGTGGGGGGCACCGTTTTACGGTGGTTCTCCTCCTACCTCTCCGACCGGTCGCAATCAGTGTTGACAGGGGGGCAGCGGTCGACCCCGAGGCGCCTAATGTGTGGGGTGCCGCAAGGGTCGGTCCTCTCGCCCCTCCTGTTCAACATTTATGTGAAGCCGCTGGGTGAGATCATCCGTGGTTTTGGGGTGGAGTTCCATCAGTACGCTGATGATACTCAGCTGTACATCTCCACCCCAGACCACCCCAACGATGCCGTGGAAGTGATGTCCCAGTGCCTTGAGGCCGTGCGGGTCTGGATGGGGAGAAACAGGCTTCGACTCAACCCCTCCAAGACCGAGTGGCTGTGGCTGCCGGCGTCCCGATATAGCCAGCTGACACCATCGCTGGTCATTGGGGGCGAATCACTGGCCCCCACGGAAAGGGTGAGCAACTTGGGCGTCCTCCTGGACCCACGGCTGTCCTTGGAGGATCATACGACAGCTGTGGCCAGGGGGGCTTTCTATCAGGTCCGCCTGATACGCCAGTTGCGGCCCTTTCTAGATCGGGACTCCCTACGCACAGTCACTCAGGCACTCGTCACCTCTCGCCTGGACTACTGCAATGCTCTCTACATGGGGCTCCCCTTGGGGTGCACCCGGAGGCTCCAACTGGTACAGAATGCGGCCGCGCGGGGGATTATGGGAGCATCCGGGCGCTCCCACGTTACACCTCTCCTGCGCGAGCTGCATTGGTTGCCGGTGGAGTTCCGGGTGCGTTTCAAGGTGCTGGTAATGACCTTTAAAGCGCTCCATGGCTTAGGACCAGGGTACTTACGGGACCGCCTTCTGCCGCCAATTGCCTCCCACCGGCCGGTTCGCTCCCACAGAGTGGGCCTCCTCAGGGTGCCGTCAGCCAGACAATGCCGGCTGGCGACCCCCAGGGGGAGAGCCTTCTCTGTGGCAGCCCCTACCCTCTGGAACGATCTTCCTCCAGAGTTGAGAATTATCTCCGACCTCCGAACGTTTCGTCGGGCCCTGAAGACGCATCTTTTTCAACTTGCCGGTTTAGCCTGATCCCTGCTGCACTGTTAAAATTTTTTTTTTTCCAAATTTTAAATATTTTTAATGTTTGTAGCGTCGCTGCATTTTAATATTGATTTGGTTTTAATTTCAGCCTACTGTATATATGTTTTAATTTTTAACTTTTGTGTATTGAATTTTTATTTTGGCTGTTCACCGCCCTGAGTCCGTAAGGAGAAGGGCGGTATACAAATCTAATAAATAAATAAATAAATAAATAAATGATTAGGGGACTGGAGGCTGAAATGTATGGACGGTTGCAGGAATTTGGGTATGTCTACTCCAGGGGTCAGCAACCTGCGGCTCTTTTACCCCTCTTCTGTGGCTCCCTGTCACTTAAAATATGCTTTATGATCACCAATGTGTGACATCCACCGGCACACAATTTATTGAGCTTTTCAACCCTCGATAGACCAACCATGGATAAATCCAAGAAAAGAAAAGTTTCAGAAGAAAACAGAACATTTAATTAATTAATAGAGCCTGTGTAGCGTAGGGGGCTAATGCCTCCTACTAAAGGCAGCAATTAACACCAGCTGCCTGTAATTTCTCTGAGTTCAATCCTAGCCAGGCTCAAGGTTGACTCAGCCTTCCATCCTTTCTAAGGTGGGTATGAAGGAGTATAAAACTTTGGTTCAGAAGTAAAGCCAAATATGTAAGGCCCAAAACTTTGGTCAAGGCTACAGTTCCTCCCCTGACTGGAAGGCGATGCTGAAATGACAGTTTGTATTTTTATCTGTAAAAGTGCAGACTGACCCAGACAGATGCATCCTGTTGTTCACTTCTGCATTCCACCCCAACTGTCATGTATAAGCTGTATCATATATTCATGTGACTCCCTTTTTGCTTCATAGCGTACTCAACGTCTGGAACAGGCGTCTTTCAGTTCCCCTTATACCATATATGTCCAAATGTACCACCCTTCCTCTGTATACGTAATTTGAGGTATAAATGTATGCTTTTGTAGACCCTTCGGGGTTCAAACAATTTGCTCTGTTCTTGCTGTTTGAACCTGCGCACAATAAACCTTTCCTGCATTGAAGAGCTTGGTCTGGTCCTGTCTTTTCTACAACAGGTAAATTGAGGACCCAGTTTGTGGGGGCAATAAGCTGACTTTGTATAAATATAGAAAAGTACGAAGGCTATTGCTTAACGCATTGTAAGCCGCCCTGAGTCTCCGGAGAAGGGCGGCATATAAATCAAATTAAAAAAAAAAAGTTTGTGGCCGCTCAAGAAATAGCCAGCCACAGGAAGGGTTTTGTGGCTCCCGGTGTTTTCTTTCCTGTGGGAAATGGGTCCAAATGGCTCTTTGAGTCTTTAAGGTTGCAGACCCCTGGTCTAGTCTATGGAAAAGAAGGACTTGAAGCGACATGATAGCAATGTTCCAATATTTCAGGGGCTGCCACAAAGAAGAGGGGAGGGGGGACACAGCATATTCTCTAAAACATCAGAGGGCATGACAAGAAGTAACAGATGGAAGCTTATCCAAGAGAGATCCAAACTAGAATTAAGGAGAAATTTCCTGATGGTGAAAACAATTAACCAGTGGAACGACTTGCCTCCAGGAGTTTGGGGTGTACCATCACTCGAGGTTTTCAAGAAGGGATTGGACAACCATTTATTTGGGAAGGACCAAATGGAGCTTGGGAGGGTCATGTGTGGCTCGTGAGTTCTGTTTTCACTGGCACAGGGTTACAGGAAGCTGTTGCAGGCAAAAATGGAGCTCAGGAGCCCATTTTTCCTAGCAGAGCGCTCGGGCCACCACAGGGCTCCCTGACATGAGGTGATGTTGAGTTGGCCATGTCCACATTGGCCACACCCACCTGGCCACACCCCTGTTGCGGCCCACTGGCAGCCAGCAGAACTGGCAGCAGAGTGGGACAGTGAGGAGGTTGAGGAGAAACATGGACCAGTCCTGGGGAAAGCTTGGATGAGGATTCTGGGTCAGAGGCAGAGAGGAAACTAGACAGCAGTGAGGCAGAGGAACAGCTGGAGCCTGTTCCCAGTGTGTGCATACGCAGAGCTGCCAGAAGACAAGAAGAATTAAGAAAGCAGGGTTGACTTGGGAGTAAAGCCATACTTTGGAAGTGATTGGTCCCTCACATAGGAAACAAAAGAGGAGCGAATGGGGAGTGGGCTTTTGCAGGAAACAATTCATCCGTTCGATCGTTTCAAGAGTGGAAAGTTCTGTTTGTGACTCTAAGAGACTCTGTGCCAAGTTTTGCCTTATGCTGCGTTTGGAAACTAGTTATCTGGCAGCTTTCCAAGCGAGATAAGGTTTGTGTTGATAAATATCCCTCTGAAAGACTGTTTGCCAAGACTTGCTGACTCCGAATGAAAGGAATTCACAGTCGTGTAAATAAAAGGGGTTTTATAGCCTAGGTCAAAACAGCCTCTCCACACAGAACCCCCCCACCCCCAATCTGAGGTCAAACACAACCGTGATGCAGTTCTCAATGAAATTGAATTTGGTCTAAAAGACCTCTAAGGTCCCTTCCAACTCTGTTATTCTGTTTTCTAAACTGAGAACCAAGCTCAATGGTGAATGTCTATGGAGATTCTCAGTCATCCAGGTCATGGTTGTCCCAAAGGTGCTTTTTCAAGAGGCAACTGAACTTTCCAGGTGCCTCTTGAAAATGTACTTTTGGGACAAGCTCAATGGTACTTGAGCTATCAAGATAAGAGATAAATTTGGCCAAGGAGGGAGCAAGATAGAGTTACCAATAGAATAACAGAGTTGGAAGGGACCTTGGAGGTCTTCTAGTCCAACCCCCTGCTTAGGCAAGAAACCCTACACCACTTCAGACAAATCCAGCATCTTCTTAAAAACTTCCAGTGTTGGAGCATTCACAACTTCTGAAGGCAAGTTGTTCCACTGATTAATTGTTCTCTCTGCCAGGACATTTCTCCTTAGTTCTAAGTTGCTTCTCTCCTTGATTGGTTTCCACCCATTGTTCTAAGTTGCTTCTCTCCTTGATTGGTTTCCACCCATTGTTTCTTGTCCTGCCTTCAGGTGCTTTGGAGAATAGCTTGACTCCCTCTTCTTTGGGGCAGCCCCTGAGATACTGGAACACTGCCCTAGTGTCTCCCCTAGTCCTTCTTTTCATCAGACTAGACATACCCAATTCCAGCAACCGTTCTTCATATGTTTTAGCCTCCAGTCCCCTCATCCTCTTGGTTGCTCTTCTCTGCACTCTTTCTAGAGTCTCCACATCTCTTTTACATCGTGGCGACCAAAACTGGGTGCAGTATTCCAAGTGTGGCCTTACCAAGGCATTATAAGTAGGATTAACACTTCACATAATCTTGATTCCAACCCTCTGTTAATGCAACCTAGAACTGTGTCGGCTTTTTTGGCAGCTGCTGCACATGGCTGGCTCATGTTTAAATAGTTGTCCACTAGGACTCCAAGATCCCTCCCGCAGTTACTACTATTGAGCAAGGTACCACATATACTGTACCTGTGCATTTTGTTTTTCTTGTCTAAATGTAGAACCTTCCTTTTTTCAATGTTGAATTTCATTTTCTTAGATAGCACCCAATGTTCAAGAGCCTTCTGTATCTTAAACCTCTCTTCCGGAGTGTTGGCTATTCCTGCTAACTTGGTGTCATCTGCAAGTCCTGCTAACTTGGTGTCATCTGCAAGTTTGATGAGTTTTCTCAGAAAAAAAAAATTGCAAACTTTGGCATCCTGATCCCAAAGAAGGATGTTGTGACACACTCAGAATCCCATTCTTACAGAAATTAAAAAGAGCTGAGCCAAAAAGGATAATAAAAGAATAAAATTGGCAAAGAAAAGAATTCAATCCCATTGAATTTCTCCGTATGTTAAAGACCTCACCACCTCATTTCATGCCTGAAACATGCCCAATTTAATCCATTAAAGATATATTAAATTAGAGAAAAGAGGAATGAATGGAAGAGACTTTTAAGTACACATCTGCAGAAGGTAACACAAAGTCAAGATAATTGCTGTGAAGCTCCAGGAATTCAATTGTTACTTCCAAAACTGGAGGCAGATCTTTGCGATCCTGGTTTCCTTTTTAAACACAAAGACAATTTCCTTTTAAGCTAACATTTGCCATGATAATTAGAACAGATCAATGGCAAATATTAGACGGTGTTGCATTATACGGTATCTGCAAAAGTTTATGCAGGAAAATATGTATCAGAGTATTCGGGGCCAAAACTTTTTAATACTTAAAAAATTGCCACAGAACCACACAATTAGTACTTACTGGAGCAAAAGGCATATACTTTTTTTTTCAAAAAAAAAAGTGTTTCTAATTTTTAAGGCAATTAAAGACATGACTAAGGACAAAGAAAGACTATTGAGGTGTCTTTTAAAAAATCCATTTTCTTGGTTTTTATATTGCTAATTAAAACCATATCTGGATAAATAAATCAAGGTTGAAAAAGTTACGAAAAACTAACACATTTTACTCTATCAAAGCACTACAGACAACCTATGCCAATACTTGTGCTTAGTGTTGGTCCATATTCAGGACACACAATCCATACTCTTCCTCTTTTCTATGTGCATTACAGGGCCTCAATTGTGGCTTAAGGCTGCCACCTTGGCTTGTTTTAATAACTTCCCTATGGACATGCTGGTCAAGATCTTTACCCAGAATTAGGACTGGGCAATATTTAATTTTAAGGGACTCCCAACAATCAAAGAGTAAATGATAGCTTAATCAAGGAATCGCCGAGAATATTCCCATGAACTCAGATAAGACATATATACAGTATAAACAGAGAGCAAACCCAACTGCCTTCTGATGTTGAAGATGTTCCCTAGTTGGGTAATGAAATGTCTGCAAAAAAAAAAAAAAACCCCAAGCTCAGAGAGCACCAAGGAAGAAGGTCCTCTCTACACCCACGGTCCTCCTTCCCCTCCTCCTCCTCCTCCTCCTCCTCCTCCTCCTCCTCCTCCTCCTCCTCCTCCTCCTCCTCCCCCCCCCTCTGCAAACTCCACTCCTAGTTGGGTAATGAAACATTTCCAAGAAAATCACCAAGCTCAGAGAGCACCAAGGATCCTTCTGCCTATGTCAGACTACAACTCCAGGGATTCCTACCTAACTCTAACCCTTCCTTTTTCTCCCATTTTCCCTTCCCTTCCCTTCCCTTCCCTTCCCTTCCCTTCCCTTCCCTTCCCTTCCCTTCTTCATCCATTTACCAGTACTTCTCCTTTCCTTTCCTTTCCTTTCCTTTCCTTTCCTTTCCTTTCCTTTCCTTTCCTTTCCTTTCCTTTCCTTTCCTTTCCTTTCCTTCCCTTCCCTTCCCTTCCCTTCCCTTCCCTTCCCTCCCCATCCCATTCCATCCCTTCCCTTCCCTTCCCTTCTTCATCCATTTACCAGTACTTCTCCTTTCCTTTCCCTCCCCTCCCCTCCCTCTCCTCCCCTTTCCCTTCCTTCCTCTTTCCTTTCCTTTCCTCCCCCTTTCCTTTCCTTTCCTTTCCTTTCCTCCCCCTTTCCATTTCATCCCTTCCTTCTCTGCTTCCCACAGCCCTTTTTCCTCCCTCCCCCCTCCTCCTCCTCCTCCCAAACCCCACTCCCTTCTAATGTTGATAATGTTTCCTGGTTGGGTAATGAATCCTCTGCAAGGAAACAATTCCAAATTCGGAGAGCATCCAGAAGATCACAACTACCAATTAAATGAAAAATATTTCAGAAATTCTGGAACTTGTTCATAATGGCAAGTAGTATTTTTTGGGGGGGGAGGGGGATACCATTGTAATGACTATGTGTCCCAGAGGTGTGTGAATATCCTGTCTTGCATCATACCCACCTTTCTCCAGGTGACTGCAGCCTCCCTGCCTTCCACAGTTGCCTTCAACTCAAAGGTTGATCTCAAGAAAGAACCTCCCCACATGCTTAAGAGATGGGACGGTTGGTGAACTTCTCAATGAAGAAAGGTGTCAGCCTATTGTCCAAAGCCCCTGAAGGCAGGACAAGAAGCAATGGATGGAAACTAATCAAGAAGAAAAGCAACCTAAAACTACAGAGAAATTTCCTGGCAGTGAGAAGAATTAGTCAGTGGAACAGCTTGCCTCCAGAAGTTGTGAATGCTCCAACACTAAAGGCCTTCAAGTAGAGACTGGACAATTGTTTGTCTGAAAAGTTATACGGTTTCCTGCTTGAGCAGGGGGTTGGACTAGAAGACCTCCAAGGTCCCTTCCAACTCTGTTAGTTTCTTCCCCCTGGAGAAACACCAAGACATTCCTACACTGTTCTGCCCAAGCTATGGACCCCAAAGAACGCAGCACACACAAAGTCCATACAAACCTTAGTTTACTAATTAAGGACTACTAATGAGCTTTCTTAGTAGTTGTTCGAACACAAGTACGGTTTAAATCCGTCTTTTCTGAACAAGGGCTGTTAATATAACTTCATTAACAGCTGACAAGAATCCAAAGAATAATAACTCAATTCTGAGGCACGGTATTTCAGATAACTGTAATCTTACTGTGGTTGGCAGAATGCCCAGAAGCAATTTGCAGGAAAACTGACAAGAGAGAAACAAGAGCCGAATCAAACGTTTCCGGAATCAAGACGCGAAGGAATATGAACGAAGTTGTTTCCTGCAAATTGCATCAGTTGTCCTTGTTCCTTAAATAGGCTAGGGGAGTGGCCAATTAGCCCCAAGCCTTACTCTCGAGGAGACCTCCTCCTGAGGAGCTTCTACTTCTGCCTTTTAACAGCTCTGAACGCTCTTGTATCGAGAAGAGGCTCCTCCTCTTCTTCCTCTTCACTTATGGGAGCTTCTGGAGGTTCTGAAGGCCCTGGCTGAATCCCCACCTCTGGCACAACATTTTCTCCAGCCTTCTCATTGTCTGACTCGAGCGACAGCTGCACAGGCTGCTGATGCAGCTTCCTTGCTGTCGGAATCAGCTACTAACTGCAGAGGCCACTGACGGGCCACACCACAGAGACACCAATGTTTTCTTCACTGCATTCAAGGAGGTGTAGCTACCAAACCTAAGAAGCCAATCCGAGAAAACGCATCTCTGTTGGAAGCCTTCCTTTTATGTCTTCCCATAATTTCAATATATCAGTTCTGGTGCTGAGTGAAGAGGAAGAGACTTGGGCAGTGCATCTGGAGAATGTTCACAGTGTCCTTTCTCCAACCAGACTGTGCATCACACGGTAACTAACTAGGTCCTCCATCAAATGTTCAGTCAACTGGAAACCACAGCCGACTTAATATAAGCATGTTTCATGTGCCTCCTTACCTTTCTCCCAGGGCTCTGCGAGTTATGGCTGCAGTAGAACAGATCATACGTTTTTCTCCAATGGGAAAGAAAAGTCATTTGCTTCGGATGTAGCAAACGTAGCTTAGAAGGTTTTTTTTTAAAAAAGGTTTCAGGGTGCATTGGTCTTTTTCTCCACTTAGGGGAGTGTCCTTAATCACAGTTCACCCAGAGGCCTCAGGCTACAACGGTAAGTTTTCCCAAGAGCTGAGTAGGAATCCTTGGAGTTGTAGTCTGACGTAAGCAGAAGGATTCTTGGTGCTCTATGACCTTGGTGGGAGTGGAGTTTGCAGAGGAGAGGAGGAGGAGGAGGAGGAGGAGGAAATGGAAGAGGAGGGTGGCTTTGGGTCCTTGGTGCTCTCTAAACTTCGTTTTCTTGCAGATGTTTCATTACTCTAACACTATCAGTGCTAGGAGTGGAGTTTGCAGAGGGGAGGAGGATGGGGGGTGGAGGATAGGTAGGTAGGTAGGTAGGTAGGTAGATAGATAGATGGATAGGTAGATAGATAGATAGATAGATAGATAGATAGATAGATAGATAGATAGATAGATAGATAGATAGATAGATAGATAGAGTGAAAGAGACAGATAAACAGTGTGAAACAGATAGATAGATAGATAGATGATAGATAGATAGATAGATAGATAGATAGATAGATAGATAGATAGATAGATAGATAGATAGATAGCAATAGCCCTTATATACCGCTTCATAGTGCTTTCCAGCCCTCTCTAAACAGTTTACAGAGTCAGCCTCTTGCCCTCAACAATCTGGGTCCTCATTTTACTGATCTCAGAAGGATGGAAGGCTGAGTCAACCTTGAGCTGGTCAGGATCGAACAGCTGGCAGTGAGCAATGAGTTAGCCTGCAATACTACATTCTAACCACTACACCACTTCGGCTCTTATATAGCAATAGCACTTAGACTTATATACCGCTTCAGATTCCTTTGCAGCAATCTCTAAGCAGTTTACAAAGTCAGTCTCTTGCCCCCAACAATCTGGGTCCTCATTTTATTGACCTCAGAAGGATGGAAGGCTGAGTCAACCTTGAGCCGGTGAAATTCGAACTGCCGAACTGCCGCCGGTCAGCAGAAGTAGCCTGTAGCACAAGTGTCCTCTTGGCCCATAGATCTGGTTTGTTGGTTTGTCTGTTTCTAGATCTTCTTCTTCTCCCCTGGTTTATCTCTGCGAGGACATGGAGCAGAGGGCTTCCTAGTGCATTCCGTCTTCGCTACGGGGTCAAGAGCTGTAGGGTGAGCCAATGATAATCATATTAATTAAGAAGCCATTACGGCTTTTTGTCGCGAATCATTGGGGTTGATTTGATTACCAAAAAAATTAACATCCATTATATCATCTTTACAATGTAGAAACACGAGATGACCCCCTGCTGCAGCCAATGATCCCTGGCATGGTTAAATGAAGTTTTTCAGTAATTTATGCTTAAGAGGCCTGAATGATATGAAGGGAAGCAAGTGGATGCCAAGGAAGCCATCATCAGGTGGAAAAGGCAGAGCATCAAGGATGCCCCCATTTCAACCCTGAGCTACAAATATTCTCCTTTATTGGTACAGATGGAAGACTCCAATTCATCCTTCACTCAAATATTTGTGGTCTCCAAATAACTACACAGGACAACCCACCTGTCTTATCTGAAAGGTGCTTTTTTCAGGAGGCAACTGGACTTACTTGGGTTTTTTTTTTCTCTTGAAGATATTTTCGCTTCTTATCCAAGAAGCTTCTTCAGCTCTGGACTGAATGGTGGGTGGTGGGGAATGGAAGGATTGATACCCCTTGCAGACAGATGGCCATTTGCATCCTTTTTGAGAGATGTTGAGACCACTTGGACACCGCTGGCCACACAACACAGATAAACTTCCAGGTGGCCTCAACGACCCTCACAAAGGATGCAAATGACCAGCTGTCCACAAGGAGTATCAATCCTTCCATTCCCCACCATCACCAAGAAAGTCCAGTTGCCTCTTGAGAAAAGCACTGTTGGGACAACCATGACTTGGATGATGGATAATCTCTCTACGGACTTTCTTTGAAGATGTTTCACTTCTCATCCAAGGAGCTTCTTCAGCTCTGACTGGATGGTGAGGAATGGAAGGATTGATATTCCTTGCAGACAGCTGGTCATTTGCATCCTTTTAGAGAGTCCTTGAGGCCACCTGGAGGTTTATCTGCATCCTCAGGGTCATCTGAGTAGTACAAATGGCTGCAGGATGGGTATTTTTTTTGTCCTGTGTCCCTTCACTCTTGAGGATGAGTCTGTGCGTCAGCATTTCAAACTGCGCCTGTCTTCAACAGTGAAGGGACACAGGGCAAAAAATATCCTGCAGCGAAGGAGGCGCCACACTCATTTTGCACCACTGAGGTGATCCTGAGGACACAGATAAATTTCCAAGTGGCCTCAAGGACTCTCCAAGCGTCAAGGTTTTTCATTTCGACATACGATTCATTGTCTATGGAGATTCTCAGTCCTCCAGGTTGTCCCAAAGATGCTTTTTCAAGGGGCAACTGGCCTTTCTGGATTTTTCTTTGAAGACGTTTCGCTTCTCATCCCAGAAGCTTCTTGCACTACAAAGGGGATCAGGACACAGATAAACCTTTCAGTGGCACAGACTCAGTTCGAGATGCAGACACACAGAGTCACCCCCAACAATTTGTGTCTGTCTTCAACAGTGAAGGGACACAGTGTTGTGGTCCAGCAGCAGCCTGCGGAGATGGTAGTGGAGTCGGACAGTGAGAAGGCTGGGGAGGAACATGGGCCAGTCCTGAAATCTGGGGAAGGCTTGGACAAGGGCTCTGCATCAGAGGCAGAGATGGGGCCAGGGCCATTTGGGAGTTATGTGTCACCTCCGGAGCCTCCAGAGTTGGACATCAGCGAGGCAGAGGAACAGGAGGAGCCCGTTCCTAGTGTGTGCATGCACAGAGCTGCCAGAAGGCATGAACTGTTAAGACTAAAGGGACAACTCGGGAGTAAGGCCTGGAGATGATTGGGCCCTTCCATAAAGCTTAAAAGAGGAGCCAAGGCACGTGGGGCCTTTGTAGGAAAGCAACATTGCTAATTCTGTTCCCAGTTGGCATCTCTGTTTGTTTCTGGACTCCGTGTGGCTTTGCCAAGTAGGTCTTTGGCAGCGTGTCAAGGGAGATAAAGGTTGGTGATTATCCCAAAGGACTTCTCCCGAAGGGCTTTTTGCAACTAATTGGGACTCAGCTGTGAATGAACATAATTCTCAGCTGTTCCAATAAAATAGGTTTGTTTGGGACTACTTGTTTGTTTTAATGACTCAGGAAGCCAAGGTCACAACACACAGGACTAAAAACATCTTCTAGCCAAAAAGACTCTGCACCCATTTGCATTACTCAGGTGACCCTGAGGACACAGATAAACCTCCCAGTGGTCTCAATGACTCTCTAAAAAGAATGCAAATGACCAGCTGTCTGCATGGAATATGAATCCATCCATTCCCCATCATCCAGTCAGAACTGAGGAAGCTTCTTGGATGAGATGCAAAATGTCTTCAAAAGAAAAAAAACAAGAAAGCCCAGTTGCCTCTTGAGAAAAGCAGTTTTCGGACAACCATGACCTGGATGATTGACTATCTCATTTCATTTATTAAATTTGTATATCGCCCTTCTCCTGACGGACTCGGGGTGGTGAATAGCCATAATTTAAAATACAACCAGTATGAAAGTTAAAATAATTTAAAACACAATTAAATCCATTTTGGCTTCCCTAAATTTAAAACCCCTCGCTAAAATTAACCCATTAAAATCTTTTTAAGCCAGCCCGGCTTGCTGAAATAGAAAAGTCTTCAGGGTCTTATGGAAAATACGGAGGCCTGGGATCAGTCGTATTCCTGGGGGTAGCTCATTCCAGAGGATGCGAGCCCCCACACAGAAGGCTCTCCCCCTGGGGGAGGTATTGGAGAACCAATACCTTGAAGCGCACCCAGAAGACCACCGGGAGCCAGTGCAGCTCGCGCAGGAGAGTTGTCACATGGGAGCGCCAGGTCGCCCATAATCACCTGCGCTGCCGCATTCTGGACCAGTTGGAGCCTCCGGGTGGTCCTCAAGGGGAGCCCCATGTAGAGAGCATTACAGTAGTCCAGACGAGAAGTGACGAGAGCATGAGTGACCGTGCATAAGGAGTCCCGATCCAGAAAGGGACGCAACTGGCGTATCAGGCGAACCTGATAAAAAGTCCTCCCAGCCACGGTCGTCATATGCTCTTCTAAAGACAGCTGTGCGTCCAGGAGGATGCCCAAGTTGCAAGCCCTCTCCGTGGGGGCTAAAGACTCACCCCCAATAGCCAGCGAAGGCACCAGCTGGCTATATCGGGATGCCGGCAGCCACAGCCACTCGGTCTTGGAAGGGTTGAGTTGGAGCCTGTTTCTCCTCATCCAGGCCCGTACGGCCTCCAGACACTGGGACATCACTTCGAGGGCATCATTGGGGTGGTCCGGGGTGGAGATGTAGAGCTGAGTGTATAGACCCTGTGTCTTACGTCAAAAAAAGACCCTTGGCCTGGGGGGAATTCTGGGAGTTGAAGTCTACCCATCTTTCAGTTGGTGAGATTGAGAAACACTGCCCTAATTTATTCAGAAAAGGAAGTATTTTGAAGTACTTCCAAAAGTATTAGGTATTAGAAATAAGGAGAAATTTCCTGACAATGAGAGCAATCAACCCATGGAACAAAAGTTGCCTTCAGAAGTTGTGGGAGCTTCATCACTGGACGCTTTCAAGAAGAGACTGGACTGCCATTGGTCAGAAATGGTGTAGGCTCTCCAGCTTGGGTAGGGGGATAGACTAGATGACCTACAAGGTCCCTTCCAATTCTGTCATCCTGTATTCTGTAAATCATCATCATAGCAAAACCTCTCTGTCTACAACGGAACTGAAAACAGTGACTTACGACCGTTTTTCACACTTACTCACATCCCCATGGTCACGTGTTCAAAATCCAAACACTTGGCCACCGACTCATACTTACGACGGTTGCAGTGTCCCGGGGTCTCGTGATCCTGTTTTGCGACCTTCGAACAAGCAAAATCAACGGGAGAAACCAGATTCACTTAACAACGGTGTTACTCACTTCAGAACTGCGCGCGATTCCCTTAACGACTACGCCAAGGAAGGTCGTAAAAATGAGGCAGCACTCACTTCACAAATCTCTCACCTAGCGACAGAAATTTCGGGCTCCGTTGAAGTTGTAAGATGAGGACTTGCGATTTTCAACGGGATTGACGTAACCACATTGTTACTGATTTAACGACTGCAGCGGGAAAGGTCGAAAAACGGGGCAAAGCTCCCTCAACAGATGTCTCTCTTAGCCACCGAAATTTCGGGTTCAATGGCGGTCATAGGTCGAGGACTGACTTAGTAAACTGAGCAGCCTCTCAACGGAAGTGACTGCAGTAATATCTAATGATCTGCTAACACCTCGTGGCTATCTTTTTCCTCTCTCTCTCTTTCACTTAGAAGTAAATCGAATATGAATTACTAATGTTTGGTCTGTTTAAAGTGGAAATGAAATTTGTGTCCCGGGGCTAAGCTAGGTTAAACATGAGACTGTTGCCTGTTCAAACAGCTCCCAGTACCTGGGCTCACTTAGACTTCAATTCAAAGTGTTGATCATGTTTTATGCTGATATATTTTATTACTTGGTGTACCGCTGCTGAATGCTAGGTGTTTAATGAATTCATTATGCATATCTGCCAGTTCCTTTCGTTGGGAGTGAGGGAGGCACACACACCAAGCCAGGGATGAAATGCTCTCGGTTCAGACTGGATCATCTGAACCAGTAGCGATGGTGGCGGGTGATTCGGAGAACCGGTAGCAAAAATCTCTGTCCCCCCACCTCTCCCCATGCCCAATTAAATTTTTTAAAAAAAATCAAAAGCATTTTTTTCTACAACCTCTTCTGCTGAAAAAAATGTTTTTAAAAATAAAAAAAAAGAGCCTCTGATGATCACACAGCTCAGCTGGGATCGTCAGAGGCTTTTAAAAGCATTTTTTCTACAACATCTTTGGCTGAAAAAATGTTTTTAAAAGTTTTTTTAAAAGTCTCTGATGATCATGCAGCTCAGCTGGGGTCGTCAGAGGCTTTTAAAAGCATTTTTTCTACAATCTCTTCTGCTGAAAAAATGTTTTTAAAAGTAAAAAAAAGCCTCTGATGATCACGCAGCTCAGCTGGGATCGTCAGAGGCTTTTAAAAGCATTTTTTCTACAACATCTTCGGCTGAAAAAATGTTTTTAAAAGTAAAAAAAAAGCCTCTGATGATCACGCGGCTCAGCTGGGATCGTCAGAGGCTTTTAAAAGCATTTTTTCTACAACCTCTTCTGCTGAAAAAATGTTTTTAAAAGTAAAAATAGCCTCTGATGATCACGCGGCTCAGCTGAGATCATCAGAGGCTTTTAAAAACATTTTTTCTACATCTTCGGCCGAAAAAATGCTTTTAAAAGTTTTTTTAAAAGTCTCTGATGATCATGCAGCTCAACTGGGGTCATCAGAGGCTTTTAAAAGCATTTTTTCTACAATCTCTTTGGCCGAAAAAATGCTTTTAAAAGTTTTTTTTTAAAAAAAGCCTCTGAGTGGTGCTCCTGGTTCTGCAGTCTGCAATTGTTCCTTTAGAAATCCATTCCTACTCCCACACCATTTGAAAAGCATTCATCCCAAACTGTATAGCTAAAATACAATAAAATAAACCTTTCTGGTTTTTTTCCTCTTTTTTTCTCAAAAAATAATTGCAGACTACAGGAACCATTTGCACCGCTCAGGTGTCCCTGAAGACACAGATAAACCTCCAAGTGGCCTCTGCGACTCTCTCTAAAAGGATGCAAATGACCAAAATGCTGTCTGCAAGGAGGATCAATCCTTCCATTCCCCCACCATCCAGTCAGAGCTGAAGAAGCTTCTTGGAGGAGAAGTGAAATGCCTTCAAAGAAAAAGAAAAAAAAACTAAGAAGTCCAGTTGCCTCCTGAAAAAAAACACACCTTTGGGACAACCGTGGCAACTGGATGACTGAGAATCTCTACAGACTTTTATGCATGATTGTTAAGAATATAGTTGTGAGATAACCAGGGACGGTTATGAAGCAGAGCATAGAAACTGTGCTGAGAGTAGTTATGAATAAACTTCATACAGACTGGTTTTTAAAGTAGTTTACTTATAGAGCAAAGCAAATTCATAGTCCTTTTTCCAATCCAAGTCTTAGCCATGCATAATCAATCTAGAGATACACAACTTCTTAGCGGTTCGTAGAACAAGAAAATGAATCATTCAGGAACAATATAAAACAGTTCATAAAAGCAGTAATAAATAAACCATGATCACATTGACCATGTAAAGAGACCAAAGATATCTACAACATAGCAGCAGGGAACAATATGGTGTAATGTCCACCCAGACCACAATCAAACTCTCCTTAAATACAGTTGCTACAGAGCTCATCCAATCAGGATGCAGAATGACTCAGTAATACTCTTAAAGCTATATTTATTTATTATTTATTTATTTATTACACGTATTTATATGCCGCCCTTCTTCCGAAAGACTCAGGGCGGCGAACACAAGTTAAGAAACATGTACAATAAAACCGCACTTTAAATCAAATAACGAATTAATGATAAATAATAAAACCCAGAATCAGAGTCAGCCTATTTGCTTGAACAGCCAAGTCTTCAGCTCCCGACGGAAGGAGCGGAGATCAGGAGCCATCCGGAGCTCGGTAGGTAATTCATTCCAGAGGGTGGGAGCACTCACAGAGAATGCCCTACCCCTGGGCACCGCTAGACGACATTGGCTCGCCGTTGGGACCCTGAGGAGAGCGGCCCTATGTGAGCGAACAGGATGGTGGGAAGCAGGCAGGAGAAGGTCTCGCAAATATCCCAGACCTAAGTCATGTAGGGCCTTATAGGTGAGAATCAGCACTATTATACATATTATACATATACACTATTATACATATTCTACTGTAAACATATAATGTTGACGTATATATTACCTGGCCAACTAGTTAGGCAATAACCTGTGGGGGCACCTAGTATCTGGAATGAGCTCCCCCTGGAGATATGGAGGATCCCAGATCTACGCACCTTCCGCCGCGCTCTCAAGACTTTTATTTCCCCAGACGGGCCTGGCCTAATCTTTTCCCCTCTTTTAATATGTAAAATTTCAAATTGGTTTTAAATTATTTGGGTGTTTTAATTTGCTTGGGCCAAAGTGTTTAATTCAATTTTATGCTATTTTTTAAATTTTGACTTTATGTATTTTTATTGTTTGGCTGTTCACCGCCCTGAGTCCTTCGGGAGTAGGGCGGTATATAAATCAAATAAAATGAAAAAATGAAAACTGAAAATGACCATTTCCTAACAATGATGCTTATGAATTGTAAAGTCTGGAGATGTTGCACACGAA
>CM075960.1:216683060-216743276 GCA_038048745.1 Coluber constrictor foxii
AGGCCAAAATGATGGGTTCAAATGGATTTCCATACTTAAAGTGCATGGGTTACATTTTTTTTTTTTATCCTTTCGTGGGCTTTCAATAATTCATTAATCCCAGAGGTTGTTTTATTAAGTCTTCCTCTAATGCTTGGGAATTCCAAGGACTGTAAATTATCCTAAACTTATGGAATCCCAACAGTTAGAAGGGTAAAACGTACTTAAATTGAAGCCCTCGTATATATTCATACGAGGTTGATTGTATTTTGTCATCTCGGCCACAGCTCTGGCATGAAGCACATTGCTCATCTTGGATCCTAAGAACTTATAGAAATAGAAATAGAATAACAGAGTTGGAAGGGACCTTAGAGGTCTTCTAGTCCAACCCCCTGCCCAGGCAGGAAACCTTACATCACTTCAGACAAATGGTTATCCAACCTCTTCTTAAAAACTTCCAGTGTTGGAGAATTCACAACTTCTGGAGGCAAGTTGTTCTACTGATTAATTGTTCTAACTGTCAGGGAATTTCCCCTTAATTCTAAATTGCTTCTCTCTTTGATTAATTTCCACCCATTGCTTCTTGTCCTGCCCTCAGGTGCTTTGGAGAGTAGCTTGACTCCCTCTTCTTTGGGGCAGCCCCTGAAATACTGGAAAACTGCTGTCCTATTGTCCTTCTTTTCATTAAATTAGACACACCCAATTCCTGCAACCGTTCTTCATATGATTTAGCCTCCAGTCCCCTCATCATGTTTATTGTTCTTCTCTGCACTCTTTCTAGAGTCTCCACATCTTTTTTACATCATGGTGACCAAAACTGAATGAACACTTGAGAACAGGACAAGACGTAATGGAGGGAAAATTATCTAGCAGTTTAATACAAAGGCAGACAATTTAAGACTTCACAAGTTTAATCAGGCCACTTCAACTAGCAATCTTCCTTTCTCAACCTTGATATCTGATTCTTAACAGAATAATAGAATAACAGAGCTGGAAGGGATTTTGGAAGTCCTCTAGTCCAATCTCCTGCTCTTCTTGAAAGCTTCCAGTGATGAAGTTCCCAAAACTTCTGAAGGGAACTTCTGTTCCAGGGGTGAAATCCATCAGCTTCTGACAGGTTCTGGAGAACGGGTAGTGGAAATTTTGAACAGTTCAGAGAACCGGCAAATACCACATCTGGCTGGCCCCAGAATGGGGTGGGAATGGAGATTTTGCAGTATCCTTCCCCTGCCACGCCCACCAAGCCATGCACACCAAGCCACACCATGACCACCAAGCCATGCCCACAGAACCGATAGCAAAAAATATTGGATTTCACCACTGTTCTCTTTCATTGGTTGATTCGTCTCACTATCAGAAAATTTCTCCTTATTTCCAAGTTGAATCTCTTCTTGTTACATTTCCATCCATTATTCCTTTTCTGGCCTTCAGGTGTCTTGGAAAATAGTTTGACCCCCTCATTTTTGTAGGAGCCCCCCCAAATATGTCTCCCCTGGTCCTTCTCTTCACTAGACTAGCCAAGCCCAGTTCCTGCAACCGTTCATCGTATGTTTTAGTCTCCAGTCCCCTCAGCATCCTGGTTGCTCTTCTCTGCACATTTTCTAGAGTTTTAACATCTTTTTTATAGTGTGGTGACCCCAATCAAGAAACTGGCAAAGAGCCATCAGTAAACACCCCAACTAAAGAACCTCTATGTGAAGGACCTCACGAAGATCGATGGTTCATTGAGGGAGCTTCCAAGAAAAGTCAGCATGCAAGGATGCAATTAAGTTAAATCTTTATTTAGGAATAAAGTAGGTAAAATCAGTTCCCAGGCATGGAGGCATCCATGCCTGGACTGAGCCCATGGATCAGTCCCATAGGAGAGTAGAACAAGAGAAGGGGGAGCAGCCTCTGTGTAGGGGTTCTATTGGGGTCCCTGGCCCCTCCCTTACCAAGGTGTGTGATGAGGCCGGAGGGCCATTAACTTTCCCCAATAGGGCTACAGGGGCCGGAGCCCCTTGACCCCCAGTGGGATCAAAAGTCCCTCTTTGCTCCCATCTGGTGGCCTTTGAAGAAACTGCCATGGCTGGCACAAAAACTCCTAATACTCTAAGACTGCCCCCACCCACCCACACAGACAGGCAAGACACCAGAATATAAATTGACAGCCAACAGCACTCCTTGCTAGCATTGATGATGTTACCTAGTTGGGTCATGAAACATCTGGAAGAAAACAACCAAGCTCAGAGAACACCAAGGATCCCTCATTCCAACTGGTGATTTAGTTTTAGAGGAAGTTCAAGCGAATCACATTTTTCAATACACTTTTGGGTTGATTTGTGTCGTTCCATCAAATCAGGTGCTTTTCATGCTTCTGGGCAAAGTTCGAAGGCAATTTGGAGATGCGGCATAACTTCCTACATTTTTTTTATTTGCCAGCTCTGCAATTTAAAATGTTTTTGCAGCTTTTCTGGGCAAAGGAGTGGGCGCTGAGCTCTCTGATAGTAGCTAAGCAATAACCCTTGATCACTTTAATAAAGCTTGCCTATCCAAATGATTGGGAGGCATATATGCTATTTTTGTCCGTCTCTCTCTCTCACAGGCCAGAACGTTTTCATTCAGGTTTACTTTTTTTTAAAAAAAAATAATTTATATGATGCCCTTCTCCGGAGACTCAGGGCGGCTTACAATGCGTTAAGCAATAGCCTTCATACTTTTGTATAGACCTGCTTAGTAGGGCTTTCGGGGCCCCCTAAGCAGTGTTCTTTTTTTTAATACAAAGTCGGCTTATTGCTCCCACAATCCGGGTCCTCATTTTACCTACCTCGAAAGGATGGAAGGCTGAGTCAACCTTGAGCCTGGTGAGATTCGAACTCGCAGTAATTGCAGGCAGCTGGTGTCACTTTAACACCACTTTAAGCTGCTGTGCCACCAGGCTCTGCAAATGTCTCTGGAGATTCTCTGTCCTCCAGGTCATGGTTGTCCCAAAGGGGCTTTTTTTTCAAGAGGCAACTGGACTTTTTCTTTGAAGACGTTTCGCTTCTCATCCAAGAAGCTTCTTCAGCTCTGACTGGATGGTGAGGAACGGAAGGATTTATCCTCCTTGCAGACAGCTGGTCATTTGCATCCTTTTAGAGAGAGTCATTGAGGCTGCTTAGAGGTTTATCTGTGTCCTCAGGATCACCTGAGTGTTGCAAATGGATCCATTCCTATTCTCACACCATTCAAACGGTGTTCATCCTCAATTGTATAGCTAAATGTCTGTAGAGATTCTCAGTCATCCAGGTCATAGTTGTCTGAAAGGTGCATTTTCAGGAGGCAACTGGACTTCTTGGTTTCTCACTGAAGACATTTCATTTCTCCTCCATTGGTAATGAAACGTCTCCAAGAAAAACACCAAACTCAGAAAGCACCAAGAACCCCACAGTCCTCCTCCTCTTCCTCTTCCTCCTCCTCTGCAAACCCCACTCCTTTCTAACACTGATGGTGTTCCCTAGTTGGCTAATGAAACGTTTGCAAGAAGACCCTACTATTTCATCAAGCCGGTCTGACTTAAATTAGTGTTAATTTTAATAGGGGTTTTTAGGGGTTTTAAATTTTACGGCCAAATAGTTTAATTATTTTATTAGTTTTAATTTTTATACGTGATTGTTTTAATATGGCTGTAAACTGCCCTGAGTCCCCTCGGGGAGAAGGGCGGTATATAAATGCAATAAAACTAAACTAAACTAAACTAAAACTGGCCAAGCTCAGAGAGCACCAAGGGTCCCACCATTGAACCCAGAGCTACCAATATTCTCTTCCTTCTCTACTGTCATAACTAAGGAAAGAAGGAAAGGTGCCCTCACCTTCCTTATCTCTCCACAGCTCTTCATTCTGCAACCTCTTTTTCATTTCCCTTTCCTTCGCCCCCATCCCTGCTCAAAACAAACTCATATTAAAAACGCTTTTTCTCTCCCCGTTCCTTATCTCTCTCCGCCCGCGTCATCTCCTGACGGAGCAGCTGGTGGGATTAAGGACCACAATCAGTTTGTTTTCTCAGGCTCTTGCATATCATCGAGGCCATTTCTTTATTCCTGACTCTGTGTGCCCTACAGAGATCATTCGCTTCCATTTCAGACTCTCAAAACGTTGCCCAAGGAATGGCACAGAATGGATCTTTCCTGGAAAATAATAATAATAAAAATAATAAAAGCTACACTAATCCCCAGAGCCGTTTCAGCAAAATTGCTGGTGCGGAAAAGCAAATGGCACTTTGATCTTTCATAAGAGCTCATTTTTTAAAACCAGGGTGGGTTGGTTTTTTTTGTTTTGCTTTGTTTTTTTAAAGTTGGAACAGGATGTGATCAGCCCTGTGGGCTGTTTGTTGATCTCTACAGAGATTATTTATCCTTATTGCAGATAAAAGTGGTGCTGGCGGCCCATCCACCTCTTTTTTTTAAAAAAAAATCAAACGTTTATTGTTGTGAAACTCTGGAAACTCGGCGTCCTTGGTGCTCACTGAGCTTGGTGGGTTTTCTCTGAGACATTTCATTACCCAAGCTAGGTAACATCATCAGTGCTAGGAAGGAGTGAAGTTTGTGGAGAAGACGAAAGGGAGAGGAGGAGGAGGAGAAATATGAGATCCTTGGTGCTTTCTAATCTTAGTTATTTATTTTTTTGCAGATGTTTGATTACCAACCTAGGTAACATCATCAATGCTAGAAGGGAGTGGGGTTTGCAGAGAGGAGGAGGAGGAGGAGAAGGGGGAGGAGGAAGAGGAAGATGTCCTTGGTGTTCTCTAAGATTGGTTTTTTTCTTGCAGATATTTCATACCCAACTTGAAAACATCAGCAGTGCTACCGTGTTTCCCCAAATATAAGACCCTGTCTTACAATTTTTTTGAACCCCAAAATAAGCGCTTGGCCTTATTTTCAGGGAGGTCTTATTATTTTGGAGTGCATAGAGCAAGATGGGGCTTCTCTTGCCGTCTTACCTCATTTTCAGGTCTGCATTTCAATATTTTTGGGGAAGGCTTAATTTTTGGGGGGAGGCTTATTTTAGTGCATGCGCTCCAAAGCCTGATTGGGCTTATTATCAGGGGAGGTCTTATTTTGGGGGAAACAGGGTAGAAGGGAGAAGGGTTTGGGGAAAGGAGAAGGAAAAGTGTGGGGTCCTTGGTGCTCTCTAATCTTGGTTATTTTCATGCAGATGTTTGATTACCAACCTAGGTTAGATTATCAGTGGTAGAAGGGAGGACTGTTTGTGGAGTGTAGAGGAGGAGGAGGAGGAGGAGGAGGAGGAGGAGGAGGAGGAGGAGGAGGAGGAGGAGGAGACGACAAGTATGGGGTCCTTGGTGCTCTCTAATCTTGGTTATTTTCTTGCAGATGTTTGATTACCAACCTAGGTTAGATCATCAGTGGTAGAAGGGAGGACTGTTTGTGGAGTGTAGAGGAGGAGGAGGAGGAGGAGGAGGAGGAGGAGGAGGAGGAGGAGGAGGAGGAGGAGGAGGAGGAGGAGGAGGAGGAGGAGACGACAAGTATGGGGTCCTTGGTGCTCTCTAATCTTGGTTATTTTCTTGCAGATGTTTGATTACCAACCTAGGTTAGATCATCAGTGGTAGAAGGGAGGAGTGTTTGTAGAGTGTAGAGGGGAGGAGGAGGAGGAGGAGGAGGAGGAGGAGGAGGAGGAGGAGGAGACGACAAGTATGGGGTCCTTGGTGCTCTCTAATCTTGGTTATTTTCTTGCAGATGTTTGATTACCAACCTAGGTTACATCATCAGTGGAAGAAGGGAGGAGTGTTTGTGGAGTGTAGGGGGGAGGAGGGGAGAAGGAGGAGGAAGAAGAAGAAGAAGAAGAGGAGGAGGAGGAGGAGGAGGAGGAGGAGGAGGAGGAGGAGGAGGAGGAGGAGACAACAAGTATGGGGTCCTTGGTGCTCTCTAATCTTGGTTATTTTCTTGCAGATGTTTGATTACCAACCTAGGTTACATCATCAGTGGTAGAAGGGAGGAGTGTTTGTGGAGTGTAGGGGAGAGGAGGAGGAGGAGGAGGGGAGGAGGAGGAGGAAGAGGAGGAAGAGGAGGAGGAGGGGACAAGTATGGGGTCCTTGGTGCTCTCTAATTTTGGTTATTTTCTTGCAGATGTTTGATTACCAACCTAGGTAACATCATCAATGCTAGAAGGGAGTGGGGTTTGCAGAGAGGAGGAGGAGGAGGAGGAGGAGAAGGGGGACGAGGAAAAGGAAGATGTCCTTGGTGTTCTCTAAGATTGGCTGTTTTCTTGCAGATATTTCATTATCCAACATCATCAGTGCTACCGGGTTTCCCCAAATATAAGACCCTGTCTTATAATTTTTTTTGAATCCCGAAATAAGGGCTTGGCCTTATTTTCGGGGAGGTCTTGTTATTTTGGGGTGCGTGGAGCAAGATGGGGCTCCTCTTGCCGTCTTACCTCATTTTCAGCTCTGCATTTCAATATTTTTGAGGAAGGCTTAATTTTTGGGGGGAGACTTATTTTAGTGCATGTGCTCCAAAGCCTGATTGGGCTTATTATCAGGGGAGGTCTTATTTCTGGGGAAACAGGGTAGAAGGGAGAGGGGTTTGGGGAAAGGAGAAGGAAAAGTATGGGGTCCTTGCTGCTCTGTAATCTTGGTTATTTTCTTGCAGATGTTTGATTACCAACCTAGGTTACATCATCAGTGGTAGAAGAGAGGACTGTTTGTGGAGTGTAGAGGGGAGGAGGAGGAGGAGGAGGAGGAGGAGGGGGGTGGGACAAGTATGGGGTCCTTGGTGCTCTCTAATCTTTGTTATTTTCTTGCAGATGTTTGATTACCAACCTAGGTTAGATCATCAGTGGTAGAAGGGAGGACTGTTTGTGGAGTGTAGAGGGGAGGAGGAGGAGGAGGAGGAGGAGGAGGAGGAGGAGGAGGAGGAGGAGGAGGAGGAGGAGGAGGAGGAGGAGGAGGAGGAAGAGGAGACGACAAGTATGGGGTCCTTGGTGCTCTCTAATCTTGGTTATTTTCTTGCAGATGTTTGATTACCAACCTAGGTAACATCATCAATGGTAGAAGGGAGGAGGGTTTGTGAAGGAGAGAGGAGGAGAGGGGAGGAGGACTGTGGGATCCTTGGTGCTCTCTGAGCTTGGTTGTTTTCTTGCTGACGTTTCAATACCAACCTGGGTAACATCATCAGTGTTAGGGGAGAGCGGGGTTTGCTCTTTGCAAGCAAGTCACTGGTGTACAAAAAGAGAGCAAAACCCCATTTCCTTCTAGTAATGAGGATGTTACTTAGCTGGGTCATGATACGTCTGTAAGAAAACCACCAAGCTCAGAGAGCATCAAGGTCACCACAGGCCTCCTCTTCCTTCTCCTCTCCGCCAACCTGAGTGTCTTCTAGCACTGAGGATATTACCTAGCTGGGTCATGAAACATCTACAAGAAAACCACCAAACTCAGAGAGCACCAAGAACCCCTCATTTCAGCCCTGAGTTAGAAATCTTCTCCTTTATTGGTCCTCTTGAAACGGTTGTTCTGGGACCTTCTAGGGTTGTTGTTGTTAGTTGCGAAGTCATGTCCAACCCATTAAGATCCTATGGACAACATTCCTCCAGGCCTTCTTGTCCTCTACCATTCTCTGGAGTCCATTTAAGATCATGCCTACTGCTTCAGTGTCTCCATCCAGCCACCTCATTCTCTGTCATCCCATTTTTCTTTTGCCCTCAATTGTTCCTAGCATTAGGTTCTTCTCCAGGGAGTCCTTCCTTCTCCTTAGGTGGCCAAAATATTTGAGTTTCATCTTCAGGATCTGGACTTCTAAAGAGCAGTCAGGGTTGATCTCCTCTAGGACTGACCGGTTTGATCACCTTGCAGTCCAAGGGACTCGCAGGAGTCTTCTCCAGCTACCTTCTAGGGTAGATCTACCAAAAAGGGTTCAAATTCAACCTTCCAGATATTTTCAACCTGTTCTGCTTACAACTGAAGCAGCTGCTCAGCTCTTTTGAAGCTTCCCCATGCCTATGGATGAATCTGTTGTGACCCATTATCAGATGCAAACAGTTCGAAACAAACAGACCTTATTAGAACAGATGAGAATTAACTCATTCTCCGTGTAGTCCAAACTAATTCAAAACAAATTCTTCATAGCACAATTCTTCAGACTTATCACCAACCTTGGTCTAATTAGGCAACCTGCCAAAGGCTTTTCTTGGCAAAAGTTCAGAAGCTGAAGATGCTGACAAGAAATAAATGCAGCAAGACAAGATACAAATCTAACAACGTTGTTTTCCGACAAAGAGCCCAAGAGCCATTGCTGGTCTTTTAAGCCTTCTGGGAGGGGCCAATCATCTCTTGGCCTTACTCCTGAGTCATCCTCTTTGCTTTAGCTGCTCTTGCCTTCTGGAAGCTCTTTTCATGCATACACTAGGAACAGGCTCCTCCTGTCCCTCTGCCTCTCTGCTGTCAGCCTCTGGAGGCTCTGGAGTCCGCACATCACTCCCCGATGGCCCTGGCCCCATCTCTGCCTCCGATGCAGAGCCCTCATCCAGGCCTTCCCCTGACTCCAGGACTGGCCATGTTCTTCCCCAGCTTCCTCGCTGTCTGACTCCATTGCCAGCTCCCCAGGCTTCTGACAAACCACAACAGAATCTTTCTTCTGACTTCATTCCAAATTGGTTCAATCTGGTCACCTCGTAATCTTGACTTTTAGATTTGAATCAGACACCGGCTGAGTCAGACACCCTTCTAATCACCAGTGACTGACTTCCCAGCAATCGCTTTCTATATTGGCAGGTTGACATTGATTTCAAAAGATTAGAACAAACAAACAAACTACCCAGTAACTAAAGAACAAGTCTTCTTTTGCAGAGCTTAATGTACTGTTCATTAGTATAGAGGCCTGGATAATTGATTCTGCCAAGAATTTCATATCATCTGATAGATAACGGAGTTACTTTCCAAAATGATTTCATTTAAGTTATTTAGAGCCTTTTCTTTTTAGTATTTGCTTCGTTTACTGGATTTTTAAAATCTGTCTCTCAGGCATGTAAGAACCAGGACAACACATTAAATTCTAGCTAAGCTGATTTATTGTTCATGCCTATATAGACAAGAATCTTATCAACCAACTTTCAGCATCCAATTGGCACTAGATAAATTAAGGGAATTCGGGAGGAAGTGAACTTAATCTGGTTGTGGGAATGTAATGACTCCAGGCTGATTTCTCTCTTGACTCCACCATCCTTCTCCTACATTACTTTTCCTGTAATATTCCTCAGCAGGTGCAACTTAAAATTCTATTATTATTTGGGATGAACACCCTTGGAATGGTGTGGGATTCTGAACAGATTTCCAGAAAAAAAAATTGCAGAGTACAAGAACCATCTCCACCACTCAGGTGACCTTGATGACAAACCTCCAAGTAGCCTCAACAACCCACTAAAAGGATGCAAATGGCGAAGATTCTTGGGATGAGAAGCGAAACGTCTTCAAAAGACAAAAAACAAAGAAGTCCAGTTGCCTATTGAAAAAGCACCTGATTTGGTCTGCCAGCAAGCCATGGAGCTACCAGCGGAGTCAGACAGTAAAGAGGCTGGGGAGGACCATGGGCCAGTTCTGGAGTCTGAGGAAGGCTCAGATGAGAGCTCTGCATCAGAGGCAGAGAGGGGGCCAGGGCCATCTGGGAGTTTTGTGCCGCCTCTGGAGCCTCTAGAGTCAGACATCAGCGAGGCAGAGGAGCAGGGGGAGCCTATTCCCAGTGCAAGGAAGTGCAGAGCTGTCAGAAGGCAAGAACAGTTAAGACAAAAGGAACGACTCAAGAGTAAGGCTTGGAGATGATTGGCCTCTCCCAGCAGACATAAAGGAGGAGCAAAGGCACGTGAGCCTTTGCAGGAAGCAACTTTGTTTGTTCTGGTCGTTTTAAATTCTGAAGCTCTGTTTTGACTCTGTGCTCTGTGTGGCCTTGCAAAGCAATTGCCAATTAGGTCTTTGGCAGTGTGCCAAGGGAGATAAAGGTGGTGCTTACTAGCCTTATTCAGGGGTGAGTTCTACTTAACTTTACTAACAGTTTGCAACGGGATCATCCATGTGCAGATCACTGATGATGACATCCGGTGTGGTGGGCAGGGCCTCCCGCCGGTTTTACTACCGATTCTTGCAAACTGGTCTGAACTGGGGGCAACACACCATTGGCCTTATCCCGAAGGACTGTGGCAGACTTCTGACGGACTCTTCATAAGCTATTTGTGACCATTACGGGCTGTGGATGAACAAAATTCACAGCCGTTGAAATAAAAGGAGGGTTTTGGGGACTAATCGTGTGCTTTTTACCATCTCAGGAAGCCTAGATCAGAACATAACCATCCAATCACTTGAAGTTTTCAAGAAGAGATTGGACAACCATTTGTCCAACATGGGGTGAGGCCTTCTGGCTTCAGCAGGGGGTTGGAACAGAAGACCTCCAACTTCTCTCCCACCCTTATGATTCTATGATTCTTGCCAATCTATACAAATTAATTCCAATGCAGGACATCCTAATTACAGTCCTAAATCTATCTCAGCATCTACTTCTGTCCTACTACTGCAGCCCCATTGAGAGTGTCCTGATATACGGCATTCTTCCATGGTACCGGAGCAGCTCCGTAGCGGACAAAAAAGCTCTACAGAGAATCATTAAAATTGCCCAGACTATCATCGGACTCCAGCTACCAGCCCTGGAAGACATCTTTGAATCTCGCTGTTTGAGGAAGTTGCATAACATTCTCAGAGACTCTTCCCATCCTGCTTACCATCTTTTTGGAGTGTTGCCTTCTGGCAGAAGATACAGAACAATTAAAACTCAGATCATACGTTTTCTGAATAATTTTTATCCCGGAGCTATAATTGCGCTCAACCATGAACTAAAGGGCCACCATCAGTGAGCTGTTGGACAGCATGACTTGGTCTGTTGTGTGGATGTTTGGGTAGTTTAGGGGTGGGGAATTGTGATGGGTGGGAGTGTGATTGCGGATTGTTATGTGTATTGGACCTGGTCTTTGGGTGTTAAGTAAATTTCGTTGTATGGGTATACTGTGTGTATACGTACAATGACAATAAAGTTATTATTATTAAAGTCCTAAAACCTTCTGCTTAATCATTTTCAGGCAAAATAAATTAGTGTATTTCTCTTGACAGAGAACTCAAGGGAACGATGACATTAGCTTAATCAAGCTTAATAATGGAAAACAAAAATGCATTAGCTTCTATTAACGCATACCGCAATAAGCTGAGGGCACATTTCCTAATTTTTTTTCTGCCTTCCTGAAATATTCCTGGAGTGAGCATGAGGAAAAAGAAGCATCTCAGCAGCAGAATCAATTTCCTGTCGGCGAAATTAAATGCTCAGCAACAGCCAAAAAGATTTGAAAAGACAATACTGGATGAATTTTGGAGGAAGACAATACAGGTTGTCCTTGTGTCAACCCTGAAGCTGGCCTGACTGAGGCCATTTTGAGGCTTCAGGGCTGCCACAACTGGAGCTAATGGATGGGGGGGAGGGGAAGTAGAGACAGCAGGCCTTCATAGCCAAAATAAAATACTTTCTCTTGGGAACCAAGGACATTTCAGCAGGTGCTTGGAAGAAGGGGACTGAGGTCACTTAGCAACTAGACTGTATCCTGATTGGACCATGATTGTTTTGAGAAAGTGAAAAAACTTCTACTTTCTAAGTTCTACAGAGGAATTATTGAGTCTGTCATCTGCACCTCCATAACTGTCTGGTTTGGCTCTGCAACCCAACAAGACAGAAACAGACTTCAGAGGATAATTAGAACTGCGGAAAAAACAATGGCCACCAACCTGCCTTCTGCTGAGTCAAAAAGAGGTCTGTAAAAATATTTACAGACCCCTCCCATCCTGGACATCAACCGTTTCAACTCTTACCCTCAAAACGAGGCTATAGAGCACTACATACAGAACAACTAGACACAAGAATATTTTTTCCCCAAACGCCATCACTCTGCTAAACAAATAATTCCCTCAACACTGTCAAACTATTTACTAAGTCTGCACTACTATTAATCGTCTCATCGTTCCCACCACCCATCTCCTTCCACTTATGATTGTATGACTGTAATTTTGTTGCTTTTATCCTTACGATTTATATTTATATTGTTTCCTGATTGCTTTCTTGTACCCTATGACTATCATTAAGTGTTGTACCTTATGATTCTTGATGAATGTTTCTTTTATGTACACTGAGAGCATATGCACGAAGAAAAATTCCTTGTGTGTCCAATCACATTTGGCCAATAAAAAATTCTATTCTATTCTATTCTATTCTATTCTATTCTATTCTATTCTATTCTATTCTATTCTATTCTATTCTATTCTATTCTACTCTACTCTACTCTACTCTACTCTACTCTACTCTACTCTACTCTACTCTACTCTATTCTATTCTATTCTATTCTATTCTATTCTATTCTATTCTATTCTATGAAAACCACAGGAACATTTAGAGTTGATTTTCACCAGCCTGTGTCAATATGGCATATCTAATAAAACTATTCTTTGAGGAATCTGCCTGCCTCGGAATTTTGTTTGCTGTGGGTATGTAGCTTGGAACCCTGAAACCTTGGCATACAACAGTTCAGCTACTCAACCCTTCCCTCCAGCTGAAATTACAGCCATTTTTTAAAAAAATTAGATTTATATGCCTCCCTTCTCCGGAGACTCAGGGCGGCTTACAAGGCGTTAAGCAATAGCCTTCATACTTTTGTATATTTATACAAAGTCAGCTTATTGCCCCCACAAACTGGATCCTCAATTGACCTACCTTAGAAAGGTTGGAAGGCTGAGTCAACCTTGAGCCTGGTGAGATTCGAACTTGCAATAATTGCAGACAGCTGAATGTTAATAACAGGCTTTTAGTCTGTTGAGCTATCCATTGAGACATATTTTACTTTGCAGCCATTGAGGTGTATCTTCCAGTTCTTATTAGCCCTGATGATGTTACCTAGTTGGGTAATGCAAGAAAACAAGCAAGCTCAGAGAGCACCAAGAACTCCTGAGATGTATTTCGTGGATACCATCATTTAGGCAGTTCTGCTATGGAACCATTATCCAACCCAGGATTCTTCACTTCAACAATTTTAACATCTGTGGAATTCTCGGAGTTTGAAGTCTACATGACTTAAAGTTTTTGAGATGGAATAACCAAAATAAGAGTTGGAAAGGACCTTGGAGGTCTTCTACTCCAACACTCTGTTCAGGAAGGGGACCCTATATCATTCCAGACAAATGGTTGTCCAATCTCCTCTTGAAAACTACCAGTGATGGAGCCCCCAAAACTTCTCAAGGCATACAATTCCACTGATTAATTGTTCTAACTCTCATGCAATTTCTCCTTAGTTCTAGGTTAGTTCTCTCCTTGATTAATTTCCATCTGTTGCTGTCTTTGGAGAATAGGTTAACCCCCTCCCCTCTTCCTTGTGGCAGTCCCTCAAATATTGGAACACCTTAAATATTGGAGAAACTTTGGTTGAGTCCATAGTTGCCTATCTTTCTCCCCCGGATTTCTTCTTAGCTCTGGCCTTCCACCTCTGTTTATTATGAGTGATTCATATTTCAGCACATAATTTTCTGCCTTTCTTTGTCCCGTGTGACTCATGCATAGGTCAGCTTAGAGACACTTAGTGCAAATTGACACGGACTCTATTTTGATTCGTGTATCAGCCTTCAGTTCAGTTTCCTTGGAATCTTGATGGAAAGACGAACTTTTTCTTTTCTTTTCAAAATTGTTGGCCAACCTCCACTGTGAGGGCAAGATAGGAATGTATGACAGGGCGGGGAAGTTCCAAATGTCACAAAAACTGGGTGGGTGAGTGTGTGTCAGGGATCAGAGTATCCCCCTTGTTCTCTATACCTTCCTTTCCTTAAAGAAGATGTAAGTAGTAATTATGCACACATACCCCACCAAAGAATGGTGACATATTTTGGGGAATATCAAAAGAGGCAGAATATTATATTTTCCCAAAGAAAAAATGGAGAAGCATGCTCTTAAAGGCAGAAAGCAGCCTGCATAGTATAACAACCTCCAGCAGATGCCTGAAATCTTTAGAGATGGATATTTTGTGCCGATTAAGAAATCCAGGCCAATCTATTCAGAAACAAAACACCTTCAGCTCCAGTTGATGGGATTAAGAAGGATAGGATGTGACCTTTAGGACATAAAATTTTAAATTGATATTTTAAATTGGTAATGCCGATGATTTAATTTATTTTAGCTTTTTCTTAACTTTTGTACTATATGTGTTTTAAGTCTGGATGTTCACCACCCTGAGTCCCCTGGGGAGAAGGGCGATATATAAGTTGAATTAATTAATAAATAAAGTAAATAAAAGAATTAACCCACCACCAATGAAATAGCAAGAGACGCTTTATTGCACAATCCCAAGAACAGTTCGAACTTCAAAATCACAGAAACTTATAAAGATCCCTCCACTGATTCAACCATTTTGCCAGCTGTCCCAGAACCACATGCTGTTGGTGGTTCTACTAATCAATAAATAGAATCCTTCTTTCCAATCAGCCTCCATTTTATTTCTAGCATCTTTCTTCTAGCCTGGAACCAGACCGGATTTCTTTTTTAACAAGGGTACTATCTAATTATTTTAAGGAATATATTTCAAATCTCTTAACAGGCTGCTTATGGGGTCTTGCACCAGTTCGAATCCTTAGTGCCACTTCACGGGGTGAGCTCCCGTTACTTGTCCCAGTTTCTGCCAACCTAGCAGTTCGAAAGCACATAAAAAATGAAAGTAGAAAGCCTGAGTCATGTAGGAGGCTAATGCCTCCTACTAAAGGCAGCATTTAACATCCATCTGCCTGCAATTACACTAGTTCGAATCTCACCGGGCTCAAGGTCAACTCAGCCTTCCATCCTTTCTAAGGTGAGTAAATTGAGGACCCAGTTTGTGGGGGCAATAAACTGACTTTGTATAAAATATACAAAAGTATGAAGGCTATTGCTTAACGCATTGTAAGCGGCTCTGAGTCTCCGGAGAAGGGCGGCATATAAATCAAATCAAATAAAAAAAATTATCCATTTAAAAATTTAGGGCTGGGTTTTCAACAAGGGGGTTCACTTAAAAAGATAAAGGTTCCCCTCACACATATGTGCTATTCATTCCCAACTCTAGGGGGCAGTGCTCATCTCTGTTTCAAAGCCGAAGAGCCAGCACTGTCTGAAGATGTCTCATGGTCATGTGGCCGGCATGACTAAATGCCAAATGCGCATGGAACACTGTTACCTTCCCACCAAAGGTGGTCCCTATTTTTCAACTTGCATTTTTTACATGCTCTCGAACTGCTAGGTTGGCAGAAGCTGGGACAAGTAACGGGAGCTCCTCCCGTTATGCGGCACTTGGGATTTGAACCGCTGAACTACCAACCTTTTGATCAATAAGCTCAGCGTCCTACCCACTAAGCCACTGTGTCCCTGGTGTTCACTTACGTATAGTCAAAAGACTCACTTTGGCAACTAATAATGGTACGATGGAACCTTAGAAGAGAATTTATGAAACACTAATCCATCTTTTCTTCTCTTCCTCCCATTCAAAGCTGTCTGGTTGCAAGTAATAATTCCCATCAGGCCAGATTTCCAGTTAGATCTATTTTATTTACAATTGTTACTATCTAATCGATATGACTTTATTTCTTGTTATATCGCTAAATTGTGTTATATGGTTGTAAAATATATCACACCAGTTTTATAATATCTTGAATTTTTGCTACAATTTTTTTATTTGCCGTCTCAAGATTTTTCTTTTTTTTTAAAAAAAAGTTTTTTTTATTTTGAACACATTAAAACAAAACATAAAGACACAACATTTATATACATATCATTTACTCCTTCAGCTATTTCAAGGTGATTCTTTCTTGCTATTTACATCTATTTACATCTATTTACACATATTTTAACTTTTGTCTTATTCAACTATTATTTTCTATCTTCCTTTATTTCGTCTACATTGCTCCTTGATCTTCAACATTTTTCCCCTCTCTCCTTTATTCCTGTTTCTCATTTTTCCTATTTTGCAACCATTCATACCACCTACGCCACACTTTGTAATATTCTGAATCCTCTTTCTCCTTGAGTTCTTTTGTTAATTTGTCCATCTCTGTGCATTCTAAAATTTTTCTAATTAAATCTTCTTCTGGTGGTAGGTTTTGCTTCTTCCAATTTTGCGCATAGACTATTCAGGCTGCTGTCAATATATGTAATATTAAATCATGTATTTCCTTGGTATGATTTTTGCCGTCTCAAGATTTCATTCTGGGTTTGAGCTGATGTATGACTGTCATAAAATATCTATCTGTCTTCCGGCAAGTTCACCAACAAGGTATGACCTATCTTGAAATGAGGGAGGAAGCTTCCCCCTCACCATCTTATGGGATCACCTCCACAATAATTAACAACAGCCAAGGTGACCCTACAGATGCTCTTCAATGGACTGCGATGCGGCAGTGAAAAGGAAGACCAAACATTTATAGAACTACCGATTCCAGTTTCTAGTCTGAGGCAGAAACATCATAGCCATCCTAATCACTTTCTCATCTCTATTGTTCTTAGCATATTGTCAGGTCTCAAGAATCAAGAACAACACAAGGAGTTACTTAAACATAGTTTCCTTTATTGTTTGACCGATTGACAGAATCTTGCCAGACTAAAGCAACTATAGATATACTCTGGGAATAGCCAAGGAGAAGCTGGTTTGTTTGTTTGTTAGTTTTTACAGTATAATAACTTTATTATAGACTTATTATAGAATTATTCTAATTCTAATTTGCTTAACTCTATTAACTATTTTCTATATTTTACTCATCTACTTTTATTTCTAATGTTTATATTTGTCCTCTAACCATCAGTATTTCCTTTACTGCAGGAACCATCGATGTTTCCTTTATTGCATAATAATCAGTTTGTTCTTTCTCTTTAATTGCTAGTCATATCCATGTTAAAGTCACAGAACACATATATTGCCTGGACAACCTATTAGGCTCACACCATAGCCTAACATAATCTATTCATTTCTGCACATTCTAATATCTTTCTTATCATAGTCTCCTCTGTAGGAATCTCTTCACTTTTCCAGTTTTGTACAAATACAATTCTAGCTGCGGTTCTTACATGAATAATCAAATATACATTTTCTTTATTATAAGTTTCTGGTAAGATCCCCAAAAGAAATATTTCAGGTTTCAAGTCAATATGTTGTTGTATCATCTTTTCCAACCAGGTGCATATTTTTATCCAATATTTTTTAGCTTCTGCACATGTCCACCACATATCATAATATGAGCCAGGTGTCTGATGACATTTCCAACATTTAGTTGATATATCTTTAAACATCTTCATTAATCTTGCTGGTGAGAAATGCCATCTGTAAAACATCTTATATATCTTCCTTCAGCCGACCAAACTTTCCAAACTCTACTGCCTCTTTGCCCCTGGATCAGGGGTGAAATGCTCCCGATTCGGACCGGATCACCCGGTAGCAATGGTGGCGGGTGGTTCCGAGAACCAGTAGCAAAAATCCCTGCCCGACCCCACTCCCATGCCCAGCTGAACCACACGATCATCAGAGGCTTTTTTTTTTACTTTTAAAAGTATTTTTTCTACAACCTCTTTGGCCGAAAAAATGCTTTTAAAAGTAAAAAAAAAAAAGCCTCAGATGATCACACAGCTCAGCTGGAATCGTCAGAGGCTTTTAAAAGCATTTTTTTCTGCAACCTCTTCAGCCAAAAAGGTTGTAGGGGGAAAAAATGCCTTTAAAAACCTCTGGCGATCCCAGCTGAGTTGCCTGATCGTCAGAGGCTTCTAAAAGCATTTTTTTTCTGCAACGTCTTAAGATTGTAGGAAAAATGCTTTTAAAAGTTAAAAAAAAAAAGTTGGCCACACCCACCCAGTCACATTATCCCCCCCCCCTACCAAGCCACCCCCACAGAACTGGTAGTAACAAATTTTACATTTCACCAGTGCCCTAGATGCAGACCCTCCCTCCTTCCTGGGAATTCAGACTACACATATCTCTAGTAATGATTGTGCAATAATGGAAGTTAAGGTTAGATTTGGTGAGTCTAAGAACGTTTGGACTCCAACCGGGGGTCAACCTATTTTCCAAAGCACCTGAGGGCAAGACAAGAAGAATTGGACGGAGGCTAATCATGGAGAGAGTCAACCTAGAAATGAGAAATTTCCTGACAATGAGAGCAATTGATCAGAGGAAGGACTTGCCTCCAGATGTTGTGGCTGCTCCATCACTGGAAGTTTTCAAGAAGAGACTGGAGAACCATTTGTCCAGAATGATAAGAAATCCCATGTTTGATCAAGGTTTGGAGTAGAAGACCTTCCACTCTGTTATTCTGTGTTAGTTGGATACCTCAAACTACTTTTATGTATAAATCTTCCTGGGTTAGATTCTATTTTGAATGCTGCTCGTGATTCAGGAGAATTCAGGGAAAGTGGAATAGGCACAAAGAAGCCCATAATGGAAATCAGGAAAGAAAAAAGAAACTGTGTGTTTTCCCTTGAGAAGGGACAACTGAGGAATGACCTCAGTAATGCTTTTCAATTGCTTAAAGGGATGTCACACAACAAGAGCAAGACCTCTTTTTGAGTGTCCCACTGCTCAAGAGACATACTAATAATGGCCTGGAGTGACAGAGAAAGAGATGTCAGCTGAAGGCGTAGTCAGAAAAAGGAGGCCAGTGATCAAACTAATTTGACAATGGACCAATGAGCTTAGAAAGTAGTTGGCTTCTGCTGGTAGATGTGTTTAAGCAGAGAGTGGACTTCTGCCTCTTAGCAAGCTGGCAGGGATAAGCCAATACTCCAGGAGACAGTTCAAGATACAGAAGGATCTTGGCAGACTTAAACCCTGGGCCCTATCTAACAAAAGGAAATTCAGTGGCGAGAAAAGTAAAATTCTACATTTAGCCAAGAAGTACAGGTATAGAATAGGTGCACAGGTATAGAATAGGTGGTATCTGACTCCGTAGCAGTAGCTGCAAGATTATTTATTTATTGTTTATTATTTGTTCGATTTATATGCCGCCCTTCTCCAGAGACTCAGGGAGGCTTACAATGCGTTAAACAATAGCCTTCATACTTTTATATATACCTGCTTAGTAGGGCTTTCGGCCTCCCCCTTAAGCGGTGTTCTTTTTTACACAAAGTCAGCTTATTGCCCCCACAATCTGGGTCCTCATTTTACCTACCTCGAAAGGATGGAAGGCTGAGTCAACCTTGAGCCTGGTGAGATTTGAAGTTGCAATAATTGCAAGCAGCTGGCAGTTAAGTGCTACTTTAACAGCACTTTAGTCCATTGTGCCTCCAAGGCTAGAGGGAGTCCTAGTGGACAATCACTTAAATATGAGCCAACAGTGTGTGGCAGCAACCAAAAAGACCAATGCAATCCTAGGCTGCATCAACAGAGGAATAGAATCAAGATCACATGAAGTGTTAATACCACTTTTTTATGCCTTGGTAAGGCCACACTTGGAATCCTGCATCCATTTTTGATCTCCACGATGTAAAGAAGATGTTGAGACTCTGGAAAGAGTGCAGAGAAGAGCAACAAAGATGTTTAGGAGACTGGAGGTTAAAACATATGAAGAACAGTTGCTGGAATTGAATATGCCTAGTTCAGTGATCGGATTCAGAAAATTTTAATACCGGTTCTGTGGGTGTGGCTTCGTTGGGCATGGCATGACTTGGTGGGCGTGGCTTGGTGGGCATGGCAGAGGAAGTATACTGTAAAATCCCACCCCATTCCAGGGGAAGGAGCCTGGATAGCTCTGCAGACTAAGCACCCTAATTAACATCCAACTGTCTGCAATTACTCCATGTTCGAATCTCACGAGGCTCAAGGTTGACTCAGCCTTCCATCCTTTCTAAGGTAGGTAAATTGAGGACCCAGTTTGTGGGGGCAATAAGCTGACGTTGTATATACAAAAGTATGAAGGCTATTGCTTAACACATTGTAAGCCGCCCTGAATCTTCAAAGAAGGGTGGCATATAAATCAATTTTTTTTAAAAAAAGGATACTGTAAAATCTCCATTCCCTCCCCTCTCCAGGGAAAGGTTATTGCAAAATCCCCATTTACTCCCGATCAGCTAGGACTCAAGAGACAGAGAAGAGATGGGGGCAGGGCCAGTCAGACGTGGCATTTACCATTTCTCTGAACTACTCAAAATTTCCGCTATCATTTCTCCAGAATTGGTCAGAACCTACTGAATACCACCTCTGGACTAATTTAATGAAAAGAAGGACCAGGGATGACATGATAGCAGTCTTCCAATATCTCAGGGGCTGCCACAAAGAAGAGGGAGTCAAGCTATTCTCCAAAGCACCTGAAGGCAGAATAATGGATGGAAACTAACCAAGGAGAGAAGCAACCTCAAACTAAGGAGAAATTTCCTGACAGTAAAAACAATTAATCAGTGGAACAGAACTTGCCTCCAGAAGTTGTTGAGTGTTTCATTACTGTTCATAAATGTTCTGTTTTCTTCTGAAACTTTTTCTTTTCTTAGATTTATCCATGGTTGACCTACCGGGGGTTGAAAAACTCAATAAATAGCGTGCCGGCTGGTGTCACACATTGGCGGTTGTGATGCATATTTTGAATGATGAGGAGCCGCAGCAGAAGGGTGAAAGAGCCACATTCAGCTCCAGAGCCACAAATTGTTGACCCCTGGTATAGGGTATCCTGCTGGACCAGTGGGTTGGTCTAGAAGACCTCCAAGGTCCCTTCCAACTCTGTTATTCTATAATTCTGTTATCCTATTTGCACTTCTGCACTGAGCAGGAAATTTAGTGGCTAAAATGGTACTTTCAGGCTTTGTTAACTCTGCCTATCTCAACCCTTTGAAGGCTGCCTCTGAATTCACTGCAAGGCCTGTTAGGAAGGGTAGGAAGGCTCGGTGACGCATCTGTGGCTCCCCTCCAAGAAGTCTGCTTATATAAGCAGCTGAATTGTGTTCCCACAAGGTTCAAAAACTACCTTTCCCTATAGAAAGTAATGATCTCTTGTGTACCATGACAGGCAGTTCAATGGAACTCCTGCATCGGCTCTCCACTACCCCCGCCTACCTTCTTCCTTGAAATATGTTTTATAAATGGGGAGCTGTGTTTGATAAGTGGACTAAATTTATACGAGAGGTGAGGAAAATAACACCGTGCATAACAGAGATAAAGAGAAATAAGGGACATTTATGTTCAAGAGTGTCTCGCTCGTCAGAGCTGCTTGCGTTGAAGGAGTCCATTTATATCCTCCTTAGCTCTTTAGAACACAAAGGTTTGGAGAGCTTCAGGAATTTTCTCTTGCACGGGCTATTTTCCTAGGCATCGGTGTCCGCCTAAAACGTAAAAGAGAGATGGGAAGTTTTATATCAAAATATATTTTTTATCTTATCCGGTCTCCATCTTCTCTTAAACATTAGCAGAATTCACAATGGACTGAGAATCAACATCTCCGCTAGATAGGGGACAGTAAAGCTGAAACAATTAATCAAGTAAAAAAAAAAGTAAATGGGGGAAAATCTTTCACTCAAATTTCTTTAAACCCCCAAATAAGTTATCCAGCCCTAATCCACATATCCAAGGAGGAGAGGAGAGGAGAGGAGAGGAGAGGAGAGGAGAGGAGAGGAGAGGAGAGGAGAGGAGAGGAGAGGAGAGGACTAGAATAGAATAGAATTAAATTCAGTAGAGTAGAGTAGAGTAGAGTAGAGTAGAGTAGAGTAGAGTAGAGTAGAATAGAATAGAATAGAATAGAATAGAATAGAATAGAATAGAATAGAATAGAATAGAATAGAATAGAATAGAATAGAATAGAATAGAATAGAATAGAATAGAATAGAAGAGTTGGAACGGACCTTGGAGGTCTTCTAGTCCAACCCCCTGTTTAGGCAGGAAACCCTGCACCACTTCAGAGAAATGGTTATTGATTCTGCATATACTGACAGCAGCAAGAATTGCATTCACGCAATATTGGAAAGAACATACCACCAGAGGGATTGATTATTCAAAAATATTTGAACGTGCCGAAATGAATAAATTAACTTTAGTATTAAAAGAAAAAGATTATTCAGAATATTATGAGGTGTGGGAAAAATTGTACGGGTGGATAGACAACAGAAATAAAAATAGGTAGTGTTTATAAGGAAGTTGATGATGTATATATATGTATATGTATATAGTGTAGATGTTATATGAACTGTTAATCCAACATCTATAAAAATGACACTGTCTGTTTAATTATGTATTAGAGTTTTGGAAAAGAAAAAAATCACAATAAAAATATTTTTTAAAAAAAGAATAGAATAGAAAATATGGAATGGAATGGAATGGAGTGGAGTGGAGTGGAGTGGAGTGGAGTGGAGTGGAGTGGAGTGGAGTGGAGTGGAGTAGAATGGAATAGAATAGAATAGAATAGAATAGAATAGAATAGAATAGAATAGAATAGAATAGAATAGAATAGAATAGAATAGAATAGAATAGAATAGAATTCTTTATTGGCCAAGTGTGATTGGACACACAAGGAATTTGTCTTTGGTGCATACACTCTCAGTGTACATAAAAGAAAAGATACGTTCATCAAGAATCATAGGGTACAACACTTAATGATAGTCATAGGGAACAAATAAGCAATTAAATCATATTAGAAAACAGTCAATATAAATTGTAAGGATACCAGCAACAAGGTTACAGTCATAAGTTTGAGGAGATGGGTGATAGGAATGATGAGAAGATTAATAGTAACACAATCTTCATAACTAGTTTCAATGGTGTTGAGGGAATTATTTGTTTAGCCGAGAAGGTCTGTGAACACAAATAGAGTTAATTAAAATGGTCTCCCAGCGGAACTGCGTATTCACAAGAATAAACATCATAGAGGACACATTCCTACACATCCCATGTCCCTCTAGTATAACCCTAGAACAGGGGTGTCAAACTCAATATCATTGAGGGCCACATCAGGTTTGTGTTTGACCCTGGGGGGCCATGGTGGGTGTGGCCATGGTGGGCGGGGTCATGGTGGGCGTGGCCAGCTCAATGTCACTTGTGGTGGAGATGCCTGTGGTGGCCTGAGCGCTCTGCCAGAGAAAAGGGGCTCCCGAGCTCTGTTTTTGGCTGTGACGGCTTTATTGTGGCCCATCAGCAGCCTGTGCAGTTAGTAGGTGATAGTAAAGAGGCTGGTGTGGTGCTGTGACAGTAGCCTGTGCAGTTGGAGTCAGACAATGAGGAGGCTGGAGAAGATGTTGTGCCAGAGGTGGGGATTCAGCCAGGGCCTTCAGAACCTCCAGAAGCTCCCATAAGTGAAGAGGACGAAGAGGAGGAGCCTCTTCTTGATGCACGGGTGCGCAGAGCTGCCAAAAGGCAGGAGTGGCCCTCAGGAGGAGGTCTCCTCGAGAGTAAGGCTTGGGGCTAATTGGCCACTCCCCTAGCCTATTTAAGGAATAACGACAACTGATGCAATTTGCAGGAAACAACTTCATTCATATTCCTTCATGTCTTGATTCCAGATAACGTTTGATTTGGCTCTTGTTTCTCTCTTAACAGTTTTCCTGCAAATTGCTTCTGGGCATTCTGCCAACCACAGTAAGATTATGGTTATCTGAAATACTGTGCCTTAGAACTGAGTTATTATTCTTTAAATTCTTTTCGGCTGTTAATGAAGTTAAATTAACAGCCCTTGTTCAGAAAAGACCGATTTATTGTACTTGTGTTCGAACAACTACTAAGAAAGCTCATTAGTAGTCTTTAATTGGTAAATTAAGGTTTGTACGGACTTTGTGTGTGCTGCATTCTTTGGGGTCCATAGCTGGGGCAGAACGGGCTTTCTACAACCCTCTGCCAGTGAAAACGGAGCTAGGGAAGGACGCCCGTGGCCCTCGCGAGCTCCATTTTGAGCTGCAACAGTCTCCTGCAATTCTCTGCCAGCAAAAACAGAGCTCAGGAAGGCCATCCATACGCTGGGCCTTTGCTGGGCCGCCCACGAACTGGTCCTTTGCTGCTTCCAGGACTGCCCCATGGGCCAGATCTGGCTCCTGGGCCTTGAGTTTGACAGCTCCTGCCCTAGAATTACCATGTACCTACTTCCACACCCAGGACAAGCTCCTTTATAAAACAGTGTCTCTGTACCAGTGGTGAAATCAATTTTTTTTACTACTGGTTCTGTGGGCGTGGCTTGGTGAGTGTGGTGTGGCTTGGTGGGCATGGCTTAGTGGACATGGCAGGGGAAGGATACTGCAAAATCATCATTCCCACCCCAGTCTGTGGCCAGCCAGAGGTGGTATTTGCCGATTCTCCGAACTACTCAAAATTTCCACTACCGGTTCTCCAGAACCTGTCAGAACCTGCTGGATTTCACCCCTGTTCTGTACCCTATTTTTCTGCAGCTGCCTCTAAGGGCAAAACTCTTTGGTTTTGAGAAGGAATAATTCTTCTTTTCCCACAGCATTCTGGATTTCATTTTCATTTATTCTGGTGCAACTCTAGCTGGAGTTGGAACCCCGAATTATTCTTCTGAGAGTGAAGTCTGCTTCCTTGGCCTCTCAGAAACTGTAGCACAGCCTCTACAGCTTTCCTAATAATGCAGACAAAGTCTTCAATGAAGACCAGGTAATGCCATGGACAAGGCCTGTGGTTTATTGCAACATTAGGGAATCGCTTTGCAACTACCTTTCTTCTGGAATTTTTTTTTTCAACTCCCAAATGTCCTGGTGGTCTCTCATCCAAGGATTAATTGGGCCTGATTCTTCTTAGCTTCCAAGCCCAGATAAGGTTGGCCACCTACGGACAGTTTTTCTAAAGGTAAAGGTAAAAATTCCCCTCGCATATATGTGCTAGTCGTTCCCTACTCTAGGCAGCGGTGCTCATCTCCGTTTCAAAGCCGAAGAGCCAGCGCTGTCCGAAGACGTCTCCGTGGTCATGTGGCCAGCATGACTAAACACCAAAGGCGCACAGAACGCCATTCCCTTCCCACCAAAGGTGGTCCTTACTTTTTTATTTGCATTTTTTACGTGCTTTCGAACTGCTAGGTTGGCAGAAGCTGGGACAAGTAACGGGAACTCACCCCATTACGTGGCACTAGGGACTCGAACCACTGAATGGCCAACCTTTCGATCAACAAGCTCAGCAACTTAGCCACTGAGCCACTTCGTCCCCTAGTTTTTCTACTAGAAGCTAATTTTTGATGATTTGCCACTGCTCCATCACTGGAGCTTTTCATAAACAGACTAGATAACCATTTGATTGGGATAGTATAAAGTCTCCTGCCTTTAGAAAACTATTGGACTAGAAGACCTCTGAGGTCCCTTCTTCCAGCCCTATGATTCTATGTTCTAATGAAGAGAAGAACTAGGGGTGACTTGATAGCAACGTTCCGATATTTGAGGGGCTGCCACAAAGAAGAGGGGGTCAACCTATTCTCCAAAGTCAGGACAAGAAGCAATGGAAGGAAACCTATCAAGGAGAGATCTAACCTAGAATTAAGGAGACATTTCCTGACTGTGAGAATAACTAACCAACAGAACGACTTGTCTTCAGAAGATGTGTGTCAGCCTCTCAAAGTTGCATTTCATTCAGGGCTGACATAGTAAAGGAGGGGTTAAATTACTGTGGGATTAGTAAGAGAGACTGCCATAGAATGATTTAGATAATGACCAATAAGGATAATGAAGCAAGCCAGGAAAGGGAGGGAATTTGGAGCAGAGGTCATTTCCTGACTGTCTGTCCAAGTACAAGTTGTCTAAAGAAATAAAATGCCTCTCATATTTTGATAATAAAGGAAAAAAAACTTTTATTTGTTAGAACAACATCTTCACGGACTCATCTGCAGTCAGGAAATGACCTCTGCTCCAAATTCCCTCCCTTTCCTGGCTTGCTTCCTTATCCTTATTGGTCATTATCTAAATCATTCTATGGCACTCTCTCTTACTAATCCCACAGTAATTTAACCCCTCCTTTACTATGTCAGCCCTGAACGAAATGCAACTTTGAGAGGCTGACGATGTGGGTACTTCATCACTTGGAAGCTTTCAAGAAGAGATTGGAGTAGACAACCATCTGTCTAGAATGGTACAGGGTCTCCTGTTCGAGCAGGGAGTTGGACTAGAAGACCTCTAAGGTCCCTTCCTAAGCCTATTGTTCCATCTTCTGTGTTTCTCCTTAGTCATTGTTTGGGTTTCTTCTTATTGACTTCTCCAAATGAGCGGGTGATTCATTGGAACCAGCTGATCTTCTGACGTTGCCATCTTTGTTTACTCTTTGTCACTTTGTTCCGCACCATTACCTCTCCATTCGCTTTCCCACGAGAAAGGAGATATTTGCCCCCCCCCCCCCCCCCGCCTCCTGTCTACACACCCAAACAAAGATGCACTTAGTGAAGCAATCGGATCCATCGTCTGAGGACCGCGATGACAAATGAAGGCAATTGATGGCATTTTTCCACGTCTCACCAAAACAAACAAACAAATTGAATTACAGCGGAAACAACCCACAAGGGGGGACGGGGAGATATGGAAACAATTTTCTCAATTTGGAGGGATAAAACACATGTTGTGTCACCTGACTAATGGCGGCTGATGAAAAGAGATTTGAGTGAATCAGCAGGTTCCACTGTTCCAGTCACAACATAACCATTCCCTTGGGAGATTGAGTTACTAGGCTTAATTCAAAATATTCCAGAAAGGGTGTTGTTTGAGGGGTTGAGCTATTCCATTCCAAGAATCCTGGATCAGCAGATCGAGGCAGGCCCCATCTGTATTTAGTTATGATTTAATTTACTCAACAAAATAAAATTTTAATCAATTGTCAGGGAATTGAGTGGCAGGTGTCCACATGAAATCAGAGATGTTGACACAAATTTACACACACACACACACACACACAAGTTAAAATCTTGAGTCATTTAAGAGTCTGTTAGTTAAAATGCTTAAAATCCTGGCTAAGATCTCAGCTCAAAATCCTCCAAAATCCCAAAAAAACACTTTGTAAGGTCTTTTAAAAATCTGGCTAAAATTCTAACCTGAGATCTTAGGATCTCCTCCTCCTTTCTTCTTCTTCCTCCTCCTCCTCCTCCTCCTCCTCCTCCTCCTCCTCCTCCTCCTCCTCCTCCTCCTCCTCCTCCTCCTTGTTAGGTGTTTTGTGCCTGCCCTCACATTTCTCCTCTCCATCTCCTCCTCCTCCTCCTCCTCCTCCTCCTCCTCCTCCTTGTTAGGTGTTTTGTGCCTGCCCTCACATTCCTCCTCTCCATCTCCTCCTCCTCCTCCTCCTCCTCCTCCTCCTCCTCCTCCTCCTCTTCTCCTCCTCCTCCTCCTCCTCCTCCTCCTCCTCCTCCTCTTCTCCTCCTCCTCCTCCTCCTCCTCCTCCTCCTCCTCCCTCTTTTTTCTCTTCCTTTTCCTCCTCCTCCTCCTCCGCTTCTTCTTCCTCTTCTTCCTCCTCCTCCTCCTCCACACTCTTCTAGCATTGATGATGTTACTTAGTCAGGATGTTACTTAATCAGGATTGATGTTTATCTGCAAGAAAACCACCAAGCTTAGACACCACCAAGGACCCCACACTTCACTCCTGACCCACAAATATTCTCTTCTATCAGAATTAACAGGCTGTTCTTCCTGTTTTGTGTTATTTGGACACTGAACTCCCAAAAGATGCATGACAGGATAGATCAAGGAAGAATAAATTCTGCATTATTTTCCATTGTTCCCTGGACAAGGGCCAAATCCATGGCAGAAGAAAAGGGAGTAAAATTGTCTAAGTTTTACTTGATGCCCACAAAACCTTTCCATTTCTTTGTTCAACACTCCAAAATTAGTTTTAAAAGTTAATCTTGATAATTGTATTCCAACATTTCCTGGAATAACCACAATAGTCTCGCCACACTAAATTAAAATGAACTTTTGCTAGCTTGCTAATCCTACTTATAATCACCCAAAGCCTGTCCAGATGAAAAATGTCTTTTTTCTCCAGCAAGAAAAAAAAATACCGTATTTTTCAGAGTATAAGATGCATCTTTTTCCCCCTAAAAGGGGGTGAAAATATAGGTGCGTCTTATACATCGAATGTAGCCCCTCCCACCCACTGGCCCCTACCCTTTGGCCTCTGCCTCCCAGCAATTTACCTCCTTGCAGCAAGAAGAAACAGCTCATTTCAGCTTCAGAGGAGCCTAATTAGCACAAGTTGATTGGATCGGCCTCCTGACTTTCAGCTGTTTTGCTCTCAGTTGTTTTGTATGGGCCTCTGCTGCTTGCTGCAAGGAGGTAAATTGCTGGGAGCAGATTTTTTTTTTCTTGTGCTAATCAAGCTATGCTGAAAACGAAAATGAAAGTAAAGCAGGCTGCTTGCTGTTTGCTGCAAGGAGGCAAAATTGCTGGGAGGCAAATTTCTTTGTTTTGTTTTGTTTTCCCCACCAAAAAAGATAGGTGCGTCTTATAGTCCGGAGCATCTTATACTCCAAAAAATTCACTAGATTCCATCTAAGCATCCTAGAGATAACTTAGAAAAGGTCATGAGAAGTCATGGGGCTGCTCTATCTCAATCCTCCCCTAATAAATACATATAAATAGAAGTCAATCTACCAGTAGTAGTCCTTTGGCAGTGGTCTAATCAACTTTAAATATTAATATTTCTTTCTTCTCGTCTTATTAACATGGCTTGTGGTTGCTGATAAGCCACTTTTGAGAGATCCGTATTCTGAAAAGGGAAGTATAAATATTTATTCCGTAAGCATAGTCCGAGCCTTTGCAGCAGAAGGGAACACCATGAATAAAATAAAAAGCGAATAAATTGAAAACACACCTGGAATCATAATTAAAACACCATTAAAGTCCATGTAGAAGATAGTTATTCCTTTTCAATGAATAAATAGATCCCAGTTCAAGCTGAATGGGTCTCATCCTGCCATAAAAGGTAAATATTGTAGGAAGTGCTTTGATTGATTGAATTGAATTGAATTGAATTGGAGCCTGAGTGGCGTAGGAGGCTAATGCCTCCTACTAAGGCAGCATTTAACATCCAGCTGCCTGCAATTACATCAGTTCGAATCTCACCAGGCTCAAGGTCGACTCAGCCTTCCATCCTTTCTAAGGTGGGTAAATTGAGGACCCAGTTTGTGGGGGCAATAAGCTGACTTTGTATAAATATACAAAAGTATGAAGGTTATTGCTTAACGCATTGTAAGCTGCCCTGAGTCTCCAGAGAAGGGCGGCATATAAATCAAATTAAATAAAAAATAAATAAATAAATACATTGAATTGAATTGATTGACTGACTGATGAAAGGACAGACTGACTGTCCCAAAGGTGCTTTTTCAAAATGCAACTGGACTTTATTTTGCTTTTAAAAGACATTTCACTTCTCATCCAAGAAGTTTCTTCAGTTCTGATTGAATAGTGGAGGATGGAAGGATTTATATTCCTCACAGTCATCTGGTCATTAGCACTCTTTCTGAGAGTCACTGATGCCACTTGGAGGTTTATCTATGCTCTTACAGTCACCTGCATAGAGCAAATGGATGTGGAAGCAAGATAAGAAGTCATGGATGGAAGCTCATCAAGGAGAGATCCAACTTGGAAATGAGAAATTACCTGACAGTGAAAACAATTAATCAACAGAACGATTTGCCTCCAGAAGTTGTGAGTGCTTCATCACTAGAAGTTTTCAAAAAGAGATTGGATAGCCATTTGTCCAGAATGGTATACGGTCCCCTACAGATTAACAGAATTGGAAGGGACCTTGTAGGTCATCTAGTCCAACCCCCCACCCAAGAATGGACACCATACATCATTTCTGACAGATGGCAGTCCTGTCTCTTCTTGAAAGCCTCCAGTGATGAAGCTCCCACAACTTCTGAAGGCAACTTCTGTTCCATGAGTTGATTGTTCTCACTGTCAGAAAATTTCTCCTTATTTCTAGGTTGAATCTCTCCTTGATCATTTTCAGATGCCTTGGAAAACAGCTTGACCCCTTCCTCTCTGTGGCAGCCTTTTGGAAAATTGCTATCATGTCTCCCCTGGTCCTTCTCTTCACTGGACCAGCCATGCCCAGTTCTTGCAACAGTTCATCATGTTTTATCCTCTAGTCCCCTAATAATCTTAGTTGCTCTTTGCGCTCTTTCTAGAGTCTCAACATCTTTTTTTATAGTGTGGTGACCAAAACTGGATGCAGTATTCTAGGTGTCGCCTTACTAAGGCTTTATAGAGTGGTATTAGTACCTCACTTGATCTTGATTGTATCCCTCTGTTCATGCAATTTAGGATTGCATTGATCACAATCCCTTGATCAATCAAGATCCTTCCAACTCAATTATTCTGTTTTATTTGGATATCTCAAACTAGTTTCATGTATAAATCTTCCTTGGTTAGATTCCACTTGGAATGCTTCTTTCTGATTCAAGAGGAAGAAAGTGTGTGCGTTTACCCTTGAGAAGGGACAGCTGAGGAATAACCTCAGTAACGCTTTTCAATTGCTTAAAGGGGTGTCACACAACAAGAGCAAGACCTCTTCTTGAGTGTCCCACTGCTCAAGAGACATACTAATAATGGCCTGGAGTGACAGAGAAAGAGATGTCAGCTGAAGGCATAGTCAGAAAAAGGAGGCCAGTGATCAAACTAATTTGGCAATGGACCAATGAGCTTAGAAAGTAGTTGGCTTCTGCTGGTAGATGTGTTTAAGCAGAGAGTGGACTTCTGCCTCTTAGCAAGCTGGCAGGGATAAGCCAATACTCCAGGAGACAGTTCAAGATACAGAAGGATCTTGGCAGACTTAAACCCTGGGCCCTATCTAACAAAAGGAAATTCAGTGGCGAGAAAAGTAAAATTCTACATTTAGCCAAGAAAAACTAAATGCACAGGTGGTACCTGACTCTGTAGTAGTAAAGGCAAGAGGGAGTCCTAGTGGACAATCACTTAAATATGAGCCAACAGTGTGTGGTAGCAGCCAAAAAGGCCAATGCAGTCCTAGGCTGCATCAAGAGAGGGATAGAATCAAGATCATGTGAAGTATTAATATCAGTTTATAATGCCTTGGTAAGGCCATACTTGGAATCCTGCATCCAGTTTTGATCTCCACGATGTAAAGAAGATGTTGAGACTCTGGAAAGAGTGCAGAGAAGAGCAACAGAGAGGATTAGGGGACTGGAGGCTAAAACATATGAAGAACAGTCTAGTCTACCCTGTTTTCCCCAAAATAAGACATCCCCTGATAATAAGCCCAATCGGGTTTTTGAGCGCATGGCAATAAGGCCAAGCGCTTATTCCAGGGTTCAAAAAAAATATATAAGACAGGGTGTTATTTTCAGGGAAACACGGTAATGAAAAGAAGGACTAGGGGAGACATGATAGCAGTCTTCCAATATTGGAGGGGCTGCCCCAAAGAAGAGGGAGTCAAGCTATTCTCCAAAGCCCCTGAGGGCAGGACAAGAAGCAACAGATGGAATCTAATCAAGGAGAGAAGCAACCTAGAGCTAAGAAGAAATTACCTGGAAGTAAGAACAAGTAATCAATGGAACAGATTGCTTTCAGAAGTTGTGGGTGCTACAACACTGGAAGTTTTCAAGAAGCCATTTGTCTGGAACGATATAGGGTCTCCAAAAAGCAGTTGGTTGGACTAGAAGACCTCTGAGGTCCCTTCCAATTCTCTGCTAGTCTGTTAAGTCTAACCTTCTCTCAAAACAGCAGATCTTTTTTCTCTGCCTTGCAAATGGGGGGATCATCTCATCCGATCTAAGACAGATCACCCAGTTCCTCCAAAGTGTCTTAGATGAGGAATGCCAGTAATATCCGAATAAGTCCTTATGATATACTTACCGTACTACGGGGAAGGCATATTTCTACATCGATCTTGGCCGCTCCTATTTATTTTCCTTCAGCATTCATTTTTATCATTGCTGGCTCAGATTCAGTCCCTGCTGTTCACAGCGAGAGACATCCAGAGAACATTTTACCTCCTACTCAAAAATTGATCTACATCCAATTCTTTTCCTCTTCTGGTTTGGTTCAGTCCTGAATCTCTCTGAATCATCAGCCTGGCCTCTGCAGGTGTCGTTGTGTCACCGACACACACATCTGATTTTATCTGCTAGAAAACCACTTCGTTTCTCAGTTTAAGAGCGTCTTTTAGTGCAAAACAAAAATCGGTAAAAATAACAAACTGGCACGCACGAAGTCCCATTTTCTGGCATCATATTTGTTTTCAGGAATCCCAGCCCAGGTGATGCTTGGGAATTTTTCATGGCCCAGGTTAAGAAGGAATAAAGGTCTATGGAGGTTTTCAATCATTCAGGTCATGGTTTTGTTGTGGTCCGCCGTCAGCCTGCTGAGCTGGCAGCCGAGTCAGACAGTGATGAGGCTGGGGAGGAACATGGGCCAGTCCTGGAGTCTGGGGAGGACGAGGGCTCTGTGTTGGAGGCAGAGATTGGGCCAGGGCCATCTGGGAGTGATGTGCGGACTCCAGAGCCTCTAGAGTTGGACAGCAGGGAGGCAGAAGAACAGGACGAGCCTATTCCTAATGCACGCATGCACAGAGCTGCCAGAAGGCATGAACAGTTAAAACAAAAGGGATGACTCAGGAGTAAGGCCTGGAGATGATTGGCCCCTCCCATAAGGCTTAAAAGAGGAGCAAAGGCATGCGGGCCCTTTGCGGGAAAGCAACGTTGTTAATTCTGTTCCCAGTCGGCATCTCTGTTTGATTCTGGACTCCGTGTGGCTTTGCCAAGTAGATCTTTGCAGTGTGTCAAGGGAGATAAAGGTTGGTGATTATCCCGAGGGACTTTTTACAACTAATTGGGACCCAGCTATGAATAAACATAATGCACAGCTGTTGCAATAAAAGAGGATCAAAATAGGATCGTCAACGTGATTGCCAACGTCTGATGATGGATAGGGCACAAGAAGAAGAAGGAACTCTTACCTGAGGCTGTTCCCGATAAACAGTGTCAAAATGTAATTCATTTGTGCCAATTCATTGATTCTTGATTGAGTCTCTTTCATATTTATAAACAGAGAGATCCCAAATCCTAAGAGAAGAATAAAAAACAGGGATGGGGCTGCTGGGGGCTTGCAGGGGTTCGGGAGAACCTCTAGCTAAGATTCTGTGCCACTCCTGTCTGGCCCCGCCCACCCCATCCCACCCCTCCCAAGAGTCCCCATGCTGCCCATTTTTGATGCAGATAAATGCAGGGCAGAAACTGAGGCTCAGGGAGGATGAAAAACGGGCCTCCTTGAAGTTCAGGAAGGGCCTCTAGCGCCTGGGGAGGCCATTTTTGTCCTCCCAGACGCTCAACAAAAGCCTCCGGAGCCCGTGGAGGGCAAAAACGCCCCCCCCCCCGGCCGCAGTGGTACATGAGGCCAACTAAGCCATGCCCACCATGGCCATGCCCACCCAGCAATCCGGCAGAGACCCCTTTGCTAAAATTCTTGAAGCCCATCCCTGGTAAGAAGGTCACTGAAAGGGGAACAAACTACGGAAGAGAGGAGATATTTGGGGAGTGGGGAGCGGGCGAAACAGCCCTCCCAAGAACAAAAAGCAGCAGCAATCAAGCAGACCGAGGCAATTAAGAACAAAGGGAAGATATGAAAGGAGAGAGAGAGAGAGAGAGAGAGAAGAGAGAGAGAGAGAGAGAGGCAAGAGTGAATATCCTCCTGCTAGTGAGAATGTAAAGGCGATGAACAGAAGCTTCACCATCAAAGGAATTATTAGGAAAGGGCGAAGCAGAGATAACAATGTAATTGCCGGAGAAGAGCCATCCACGAGTATAATAGATCAGCTGGATCTGACTACGGGCCTGTCCTCAAACTTCACAGGGATCACACCGAGGCCTCCAGAAAGCTTCTCTTGCCTATTGCTGCCTCCCCTCCCTCCATGTCCCCAAGTGTGGAAATCCACTTATCTGCCTCCTTCTCTTTCACCATTCAACCTTCATCACTGGCTATATTCATGTCCAAGGCTCTTTCTTTCTTTCTTTCTTTCTTTCTTTCTTTCTTTCTTTCTTTCTTTCCTTCCTTCCTTCCTTCCTTCCTTCCTTCCTTCCTTCCTTCCCTCCCTCCCTCCCTCCCTCCTCCCTCCATCCCTCCCTCTCCTCCCTTCTTTCTTTCTTTCTTTCTTTCTTTTCTTTCTTCTTTATTTCTTTCTTTCTTCTTTCTTTCTCTTTCTTTCTTCCTTCCTTCCTTCCTTCCTTCCTTCCTTCTTTCTTTCTATCCATCTATCTTCTTTCCTTCCTTCCTTCCTTCCCTCCCTCCCTCCCTCCCTCTTTATTTATTTATTTATTTATTTATTTATTTATCAAATTTCTATACCGCCCTTCTCCTTCCGGACTCAGGGCGGTGAACAGCCGATTAAAAACCAATAACAGTACAGTGAATTAAAACTTACTAAAAAACCATATAAATTTAGGCTGAATATATCGAATAAAACTAAAACTCTAAGAATTTAGACAATTTAAAATAATTTAGAATTTAAAATATTTAAAATATTTACAATATTTAAAGTATATTAAAAAATATTAAAAATATTAAAAATATTAAAAATAGGAGGGATCAGCAAGTCCAGCAAGTTGAAAAGAAATAAGTCTTCAACGCCCGACGAAAGGTCCGGAGGTCAGTGATAGTTCTCAGATCTGGAGGGAGATCGTTCCAGAGGGTGGGGGCTACCACAGAGAATGCTCTCCCCCTGGGGGTCGCCAGCCGACACTGTCTGGCTGACGGCACCCTGAGGAGGCCCTCTCTGTGGGAGCGAACCGGCCGGTGGGAGGGAATAGGTGGCAGAAGGCGGTCCCGTAAGTACCCTGGTCCTAAGCCATGGAGCGCTTTAAAGGTGATTACCAATACCTTGAAACGCACCCGGAAATCAACCGGCAACCAATGCAGCTCACGCAGGAGAGGCGTCACATGGAGCGCCCTGTCGCTCCCATAATCCCCCGCGCGGCAGCATTCTGCACCAGTTGAAGCCTCCGGATGCATCCCAAGGGGAGCCCCATGTAGAGAGCATTACAGTAGTCCAGGCGAGACGTGACGAGCGCCTGAGTGACTGTGCGCAGGGAGTCCCGATCTAGAAAGGGGCGCAACTGGCGTATCAGGCGAACCTGATAAAAAGCCCCCCTGGCCACAGCTGTCGTATGATCCTCTAATGACAGCCGTGGATCCAGGAGGACGCCCAAGTTGCGCACCCTTTCCGTGGGGGCCAATGATTCGCCCCCAATAACCAACGATGGAGTCAGTTGGCTATATCGGGACGCCGGCAGCCACAGCCACTCGGTCTTGGAGGGGTTGAGTCGAAGCCTGTTTCTCCCCATCCAGACCCGCACAGCTTCAAGGCACTGGGACATCACTTCCACGGCATCGTTGGGGTGGTCTGGGGTGGAAATGTACAGCTGAGTGTCATCAGCGTACTGATGGAATTCCACCCCAAAACCACGGATGATCTCACCCAGCGGCTTTACATAAATGTTGAACAGAAGGGGCGAGAGGACCGACCCTTGTGGCACCCCACACATTAGGCGCCTCGGGGTCGACCGCTGCCCCCCTGTCAACACAGATTGCGACCGGTCGGAGAGGTAGGAGGAGAACCACCGTAAAACGGTGCCTCTCACCCCCAGTCCCTCCAACCGGCGCAACATGATACCATGGTCGATGGTATCAAAAGCCGCTGAGAGGTCTAACAGCACCAGGATAGAGGAATACCCCCTACCCCGGGCCCTCCAGAGATCATCCACCAACGCGACCAATGCCGTTTCAGTGCTGTAACCAGACCTGAAGCCGGACTGGAGCGGGTCTAAATAGACAGCTTCATCCAGGTACCCGGGGGAGCTGCCACGCCACCACACTCTCAACAACCTTCGCTAGAAAGGGAAGGTTGGAGACTGGACGGTAATTAGCCAAAACAGCCGGGTCCAGGGAGGGCTTCTTGAGGAGGGGCCTCACCACCGCCTCCTTCAAAGCGGTCGGTAGAGCACCCTCACTCAAAGAAGCGTTTATAATCTCCTGGAGCCAGCCTCGTGTCACCTCCCGGGAGGCCAGCACCAACCAGGAGGGACACGGGTCCAATAAACATGTGGTAGCGTTCAGTCTTCCCAGAATCCTGTCCACGTCCTCGGGAGCCACAGGATCGAACTCAGCCCAGATAACACTCTCAAGACCGGGCTCAGTCACCTCGCCTGAACTAACCCAGTCGGCGGCCAAATCATCCCGAATCTGAGTTATTTTATCATCCAGATATTGAACAGAATCCTCAGCACGTCCCTGCAAGGGATCCTCCCGCGCTCCCAGATGAAGGAGGGAGCGGGTCACCCTAAACAGGGCGGCTGGGCGATTATCTGATGACGCGATAAGAGCAGCGAAATAATTAGATTTCGCTGCTTTTATCGCCACTAAGTAAGTCTTAATATGAGCTCTTACTAGTGTCAAGTCAGACTCAGAGCGACTGGCCCTCCAACCGCTCTCTAGGCGTCTTTTCCGGCGCTTCATCTCCCTCAGCTCCTCGGTGAACCAAGGAGACAAGTGAGTTCGGCGCCGGGTCAGAGGCCGCAAAGGCACGACTCGGTCCAAGGCCCCACCGGCCGCCCTATTCCAGGCAGCCACCAGGTCCTCGGCCGAGTCGCGTGTCAGTGTCTCAGGAAATGGCCCAAGCTCCGTCTGGAACCTATCAGGATCCATCAGGCGCCTGGGGCGGAACCACCTGGTTGGTTCCGCCTCCCTGCGGTGGGGTGCAGCGGTCAGAAAGTCGAGTCGAAGGAGCGAGTGGTCAGTCCATGACAAGGGTTCTATAGCTATGGCCCCAATATCGAGACCACTCAACCACTGACCAGAGATAAAAACTAGATCCAGGGTGTGTCCACCAATGTGAGTCGGGCCCTGAATTACCTGGGTCAGGTCCATGGCCGTCATGGAAGCCATGAACTCCCGAGCCATCTCAGATGCTTCCCCGACAGATGGCAAGTTGAAATCCCCCATGACTATAAGCCTGGGGGTACCAACCGCCACCTCGGCTATCACATTGAGAAGCTCGGGCAGGGTCGTTGCCACGTGGCAGGGAACCAGGTACGTGACTAACAGACCCATCTGCCCACCAGGGCCCCACCTCACAAAGATGGACTCACACCCGGCTATCTGAGGTACAGTGGCCTCCCTCGGACCCAGACCCTCTTTAATAACAACCGCTACTCCCCCACCCCTACCCTGGGCTCTCGGCTGGTGGAATGCAAGAAAACCTGGTGGGCACATCTCCACGAGGGGAACCCCCCCCTCGTGGCCCAACCAGGTCTCGGTGATACCAGCCAGGTCCGCACCCCCCTCTTTAAGAAGATCACATATGAGAGGGGCTTTATTTACAACGGACCTGGCATTGCACAACATCAGCCGGAGCCCAGGATCCTGAGACCCTAGACAACCCGGGGAACAGGAATAGCTCTGGGGACCGGGGCAAGCAATCGCTCGAAGGCAGCGAGTGCGTGCCCCCGCCACACGATATGGTCCCCTGCTCTCGCCATATCTGCCCCTCCCACATAGCGTATTTATCGCACAACCCTCTGCGGAGGGCTCAGTAAGAGCCCTCTTACCTCCAGACACTAGACCCCCAGTGGCATCTGAGACTACCTGGCCTGTCCCTTTCCCCCCTAAATTTTCCCCCAAACCCACACCCTCCCCCACCCCAGAACCCCTTAAAACCCTCGTTAAAAAAGTTCTTAAAAAACCCCTCAATCCCCGTTTTTTCACATGCCACCTCTCGGGGTCCCAAAACCCGTCATTAAGGTAGGCCCTCGATAACGTAGAGGGCCAAACCTGCGAGAGGGGGGAATCTCGCAGGGCAAGAAGCGAAGACCTAGGGAACATCCAGCAATTAGCAGACAAGAGAATGGGGGGCATGGCATAGGTCCATCATCAGAGATCAAAAATGTCCTGAAGCAAGGCCAGGTCGATCAGGAGAACCGGAGAAACGCCGCTACCCTCTCACGGTAGCGGCTAGGAGTTCCCAACTGAGGGGATGTCCGGGCCGCCCTCTCACGGCGGTCCAACCAACGGCAGGAGCGTTAGAAGAGTCCAAGTCCAAGGCCACTCTCTCACCGTGGCCTGGCAAAATTCCTCCCGCCGGTATGGCCACCCCTCAGGGTAGGTGACAAAGATCAGCTCCATGAGTCCTCCCATGAACTGGCCTGTTTCAGCGGCCAGCCAGTGGAATGATGGAAGAATGGTAAAAGGCCAAAGTTTAAAATACCGCTCCGACAGAAACGGACAAATAGCAGGAAGAGTTGACAAAAAGTTCGAGGGCCGGCAAAGACAGGTGGGATGGGAGGGGGGGGGGTGGGTCCGTAGGCCCGATGACAAATTGGGCACCACTGGAGTCGCCGGGGCCATCTTCTCACCGTTCAAGTCGTTGGGTCAAACAGACCACCTCCAGGCCGCCTCCATGCCAAGATCTTTCGTTTCCATAGGCACTCGCACCAGGGCACCCACAAATCAGTGCAGGGCCACTTCCAAAAACAGATGAACTCACGGCTCTAGCGCCTCCCCGGCGTCCCCCCAGCTCGAAAAACTCCCTCCTCATGCACTTTTACAGCGGCCACCAGGCACCCTCTCACAGTCGCAGCCACTCGCAGCCACACGCTGTTCATTTGCCGCCCTCTCCTCGCCGCTCACCGCCGCGCTGCTATCCGTAGCGCCTCTCAGCTATTCTTGTCAGGACGGGAACTGGAACACATGGAGGGCTTCGCAGTGACAGCCAGCCCGCTCACCGCCGATGCCACCGCTCGCCACCTCATGCTGCCGCCTGCAATTTTCCTCTCGCTCCCTCGTTGTTATCCGCTCCTCGTTGTTGTTCGCTCCTCGCCGCGCCGCGCCGCCATCTTCCGCAGCGCAGCTCAGCGCCTCTCAGCTGTTCAGCGCAGCCCAGCGCCTCTCAGCTGTTTCGGCTGCTTCGGGCGGCGGGAGCGACATGGAGCCTTCGGAGCCTTCGGAGACACGCTGGTGGGCTTCAAGCCCACCAGCGTAATGGCCATAGAATCCGCTGGCTGGGCGGGGGGTTGCCGATGGTCTGCAACCCCCCCCAGGACCCTCAAAAAGCCAGCCAAACACTCATCCCCTCAGCGAGCCCCAGGTACGTCCGCCATCTTAACTGATGTTTCTTTCTTTCTTTCTTTCTTTCTTTCTTTCTTTCTTTCTTTCTTTCTTTCTTTCTTTCTTTCTTTCTTTCCTTTCTTTCTTTCTTTCTTTCTTTCTTTCTTTCTTTCTTTCTTTCTTTCTTTCTTTCTTTCATAAATGGTCTGATTTTTCCTTATTCAAGATACTAACTTTACAGATATTTTCCCCCAAGTATCTAACATCCAAAAATAGCTTTGTTCTACCACCAGAGGCTTCACTTTGCTCTCCTTCTCCTTCTCCTTCTCCTCCTCCTTCTCCTTCTCCTTCTCCTCCTCCTCCTCCTTCTTCTCCTCCTTCTCCTCCTTCTCCTTCTTCTCCTTCTCCTTGTCTTTTATATACAAACACAATACAGATTCCCTTCTTGCCTCCATGGGCACTCTATGTCTTCCTCCATCTTGGGTCCTCTACCTGGGAGTTTGAGGGATCTGCACAGGATATTCCCTGTTCCTGGCTCTGCACTTTAGAGAGTTCTGATGTCCCTCCTGAAATCTGGGTTAGTTCCGGGTTCCTTTCAAATTGCCTTTTTTTGAAAAGGCAATTGGGTTTTCTTGATTTTTGTCTTTGTAAACCTTCTGCTTCGAATGCTGTGTTGGATGAGAAGCAAAATGTTTTCAAAGAATAGCAATAGCGTTTAGACTTATATACCGCTTCACAGTGCTTTACAGCCCTCTCTAAGCTCCCTGCCGCGACCCTTTCTAGATTGGGACTCCTTATGCACAGTCACTCAAGCACTCGTCACTTTTCGCCTGGACTACTGTAATGCTGTCTATATGGGGCTCCCCTTGATGCAGGGGCTCCAATTGGTGCAGAATGCGACCATGTGGGGGATTATGGGAGCGACAGGGCGCTCCCATATAACACCTCTCCTGCGTGAGCTGCATTGGCTGCCGGTGGACTACCGGGTGCGCTTCAAGGTGTTGCTGATCACCTTTAAAGCGCTCCATGGCTTAGGACCAGGGTACTTACGGGACCACCTTCTGCCACCAATTGCCTCCCACCGGCCGGTTCGCTCCCACAGAGGGGGCCTCCTCAGGGTGCCGTCAGCCAGACAATGCCGGCTGGCGACCCCCAGGGGGAGAGCCTTCTCTGTGGTAGCTCCTACCCTCTGGAACGACCTTCCTCCAGAGTTGCGAATGATCTCTGACCTCCGGACTTTTCGCCAGGCCTTAAAAACGTACTTTTTCCAGCTAGCCAGCCTGGCCTGATCCCATGGTAAATTCTTAGAGTTTGCTATTAATTATTAATTGAACTGTTTTAAATTATGGGCCAAATTTATATTAGTTGTTTTTAAAATTCTTTTAACTTTTGTAAAATTTGTTTTTTTATTTCTGGCTGTTCACCGCCCTGAGTCCGCAAGGAGAAGGGCGGTATATAAGTCTAATTAAATAAATAAATAAATAAATAAATAAATAAATAAATAAATAAATAAATAAATAAATAAATAAATAAATAGTAAGCGGTTTACAGAGTCAGCCTATTGTCCCCCAACAATCTGGATCCTCATTTTACTGATCTCAGAAGGGCAGAAGGCTGAGTAAACCTTAAGCCGGTCAGGATCGAACTGCCTAACTTCTGGCTGCTGTCAGTCAGTAGCCAGAAGTGTACTGTAATCTGCAATACCTCATTCTAACCACTGTGCCACCATGGCTCTTAAATAGAACCAAGAAAGTCCAGCTGCCTTTTGGAAAAAAAGTTATTTTGAGACATCCATAGCCTGGATGACACTTCTTGCTTCTTTCAAGGTGAATCAGTGAGTTTCACACCATCCTTTTGCTTGTCACTTTTTGAGATAACCCAAAGACAGAGAGAGAGAGAGAGAGAGAGAGAGAGAGAGAAACCCAACTCTCTTCCTTAAGAGGGATTTCAAGCATCCAGAATCCAAGTTGGCTGGATGGGCTGAGAAAAAAAAAAGTAATGCAAAACCTCGGAAGGAAAGACAAAATTGGCTTTCCAATTTGCAGATTCAGCAGAACGGCCGAGATTTTTAAATACATGCTTTTGTTTGTTTGTTTGTAAGCGGGCTTCTACACCCAGCAGGAGCAGAACTCTGGATCCCCTACAGGGTTTTCTGATGCTCCCAGGTTTTCATTGGCTTGCATTTTATTTAAGCCCATTTGATTCTTGATGGCCGCAGCCTTGGAGACAGATGGAGGCACAGTGCCCTCTGGCGGCCAGACCTCAACTATTTCTTAGAAAGCAAATTTTTTTTCCCCCACCAAAGGTGCATTTTTCAAGCGACAACAGGACTTTCTGATTTTTCTTTGAAGGCGTTTCGCTCCTCATCCAAGAAGCTTCTTCAGCTCTGAGCTGAAAAGGAGAAGCAAAACATCTTCAAAGAAAAACCAGAAAATCCAGTTGCCTCCTGAAAAAAGGACCTTTGGGACCAGGCTCAAGGTTGACTGAGTCTTCCATCCTTCCGAGGTAGGTAAAATGAGGACCTGGATTGTGGGGGCAATAAGCTGACTTTGTATAAAAAAGAACACCGCTTAGGGAGGGAGGGGGCAAAAGCCCTACTAAGCAGATATATACAAAAGTATGAAGGCTATTGCTTAATGCATTGTAAGCCGCCCTGAGTCTCTGGAGAAGGGCGGCATATAAATCGAACCAATAAATAAACAATAAACAATAAGGGGAGGGATAAAAGAAAGAAGGAAACAGGGAGGGAGGGAAGGAAGGAGAAGAGGAAAAGAGAAAGAAGGAGAGGGAAGGGGAAGGGGAAGGAGAAAAGAAAGAAGAAAACAGGGAAGGGGGAAGGAAAGAAGAATGGAAGGAAAGAAGGAAGAATGGAAGAATGGAAGGGAGGGAGGAAGGAAGGAAAAAATGAAGGAAGGAAGGAGAAGGGGAAAAGAGAAAGAAGGAGAGGGAAGGGGAAGGAGAAAAGAAAGATGGAAACAGGGAGGAGGGAGGGAAGGAAGGAAGGAAGGAAGGAAGGAAGGAAGGAAGGAAGGAAGGAAGGAAGGAAGGAGAGAAAGAAGGGGAGAGGAGGGGAGGGGAGGGGAAGGGCAATGTCAGATGAAGGAGCCTTGGTGGTGCAGGGGACTAAAGCGCTGTTAAAGTATCACTTAGCTGCCAGCTGCTTGCAATTACTGCGAGTTCAAATCTCACCAGGCTGAAGGTTGACTCAGCCTTCCATCCTTCCGAGGTAGGTAAAATGAGGGCCCAGATTGTGGGGGCAATAAGCTGACTTTGTATAAAAAAGAACTCCACTTGGGGGGGGGGAGGGGACAAAATCCCTACTAAGCGGATATATACAAAAGTATGAAGGCTATTGCTTAACGCATTGTAAGCCTCCCTGAGTCTCTGGAGAAGGGCGGCATATAAATCAAACAAACAAACAAACAAACAAACAAATAAATAAATAAATAAATAAATAACCGTGACCTGGATGACTAAGAATCTCTATAGCTTCTTTTAGCTATGCAATTTGGGTTGAACACCCTTCGAATGGTGAGGGAGTAGGAATGGATTTTCAAAAAAAAAAATGCAAACTACAGGAATCATTTGCACCCCTCAGGTGAGCCTGAGGACACAGATCAACCTCCCAGTGGCTTCAGTGACTCTCTAAAAGGATGCAAATGACTAGAATGCTGTCTGCAAGGAGGATCAATCCTTCCATTCCCCCACCATCCAGTCAGAGCTGAAGAGGAGGAGGAGAAGCAAAATATCTTCAAAGAGAAAGGGGCGGAAAAAAACCAAGAGGTCCAGTTGCCTCCTGAAAAAGCACGTTTGGGACAACCAAGACCTGGATGATGGAGAATCTCTACAGACGTTTAGCTATGCAATTTGGGATGAACACCCTTCAAATGGTGTGAGAGTAGGAATGGATTTCCAGAGGGGAAAAAAAAAATTGCAGACTACAGGACCTATTTGCAATACTCAGGTGATCCTGAGGACACAGATAAATGTCTAAGCAGCCTCAATGATTCTCTCTAAAAGGATGCAAATGACCACAAGGAGTATCAATCCTTCCGTTCCCCACCATCCACTCAGAGCTGAGGAAGCTTCTTGGAGGAGAAGTGAAATGTCTTCAAAGGAAAAAAAACAAAAAAAGTCCAGTTGTCTCTTGAAAAAAAGCATCTTTGAGACAATCATGTCCTGGACGACTGAGAAACTCCATAGACATTTTTTTCTCCCTTCAAGTCAAGGGCAGAAATTAAGATGTGTGGGAGATTAGGTAATCTTGATGTAGCTTCCAGAACCTAATCCCCCAAGAGCCTCAAGGAGAAAGCTTAACTAAGGTGAAATACTGCTCACGAAGACAACCTACCAGTGGTTTCAATTTTGGTCACCACATTACCCAAAAAGAGCTTGAAACTTTAGAAAAAGTGCAAAGAAGAGCCACCAAGATGATTAAAGACCAGGAGACTAAAACATATTTCATTTCATTTCTTTTTTTCTTTTTTTTCATTTTATTTGATTTGTATACTGCCCTACTCCCGAAGGACTCAGGGCGGTGAACAGCCACACAATAAAATACACAAATACAAAATTTAAAACGCAGAATAAAATTGAATTAAATAATTTGGCCAGACAAATTAAAGACAACCCCATCGTTTAAACCAATTTAAAATTTACATATTAAAAGAAGTAAAAGGGAGAAAATTAGGCCAGGCCCGCTTGGTGAAATAAAAAGGTCTTAGGAGCGCGGCGGAAGGTGCGCAGATCCGGGATCGTCCGTATCTTGGCTAGTCTAGAGAAAACGAGTGGGGGACGGACGGACGGACGGACATGATAGCAGTATTACAGTGTTGTGGCCCCGTCTCCGAGCCTATCCCATTGGAGGAAGGAAGCTCTGAGCAGGAGGAAGAGGAGCCAGCCAGATCTCCCAGCCCCCCCCCCCCCCCGGCACCGTCTCAGGTGCCAGCTGAAAGAGAGCCAAGTAGTGGGGAAACAGGTGTCTCAGATGAGAGTGAGGGAGAGACGTCATTCTTGGACGCACGTCAAAGAAGGCGAGATAAACGCTTACAGCAGCTGCGGAGACGCATGAGGGAATAGACCTGAGTCACTGGACTGGAGTCACAGGACCAATGAGTCACTGGACCACACCCAGAGACTATATAATAGACAGGGTGGTGGTTAATGATCTCTGTGATGAACAAAAACTCAATCTAGTAGTCTTTGGAGCTAAAAGAACGGATTTTGGCAAAGCTACGTAGGTGACTTTCTTTTTGTGAACTATTAAAGCCCTTGGCAGACGGTGTGCATATCGCTGCCAAGTTTGAGATAAGAACTGTGGAGTGTGCCAAGTGCTTCTTTAACCCTCGACTGGCTGTGTTTTTTGTGGGTATCTGTAGAGGGGGACAGATCATACAGTATTTGAGAGGCTGCCACATAGAGGAGAAGGTCAATTTATTCTCCAAAGCACCTGAAGGCAAGACAAGAAACAATCAAGGAGAGAAGCAACCTGGAATTAAGGAGAAACTTCGTAACAGTGAGGACAATGGACCAGTGGGACAGATTCCCTTCAGAAGTTGTGGGTGCTTCATGAGTGGAGGATTTTTAAAGAAGAGATTGGACAACCATCAGTCTGAAATGGTATAGGATCTATGGCTTGAGCAAGGGGTTGGACTAGAAGATCTCCGAGGTCCCTTCCATTCTCTATTCTGATTCTGATTCTAAATAGCTGGCTGGTTGGCCACCTGGGGCAATGTGTGAATAACATCATTGTGTTTGAATTAACCCCAGGTGCAAGCTGTGGAATTAAACAGTGTTTCTCAACCTTGACGTCTTTAAGAGGTCTGGATGAGCTGACAATGTGTAGTGGCAGCTCAAAAAAGCCAAAGTAATCTTAAATTGCATTAACAGATGGATACAATCAAGATCAAGGGAGGTTCTAATAGCACTCTATAAAGCCTTAGTAAGACCACACCTAGAATAATGTTTCCATCACCATACTATTAAAAAGGTGTTGAGACTCTAGAAAAAGTGCAGAGAAGAGCAGCAAAGATGATTAGGGGACTGGAGGCTAAAACACACGAAGAACAGTTGCAGGAACTGGGCATGTCTAGTTTGATGAAAAGAAGGACTAGGGGAGACAGGATAGCAGTCTTCCAGTATTTGAGAAGAGGGGGTCAATTTATTTTCCAAAGCACCTGAAGGCAGGACAAGAAGCAATGGATGGAAACTAATCAAGGAGAGAAGCAACCTGCAATTAAGGAGAAACTTCCTAATTGTTAGAACAATAAACCAGTTTCATGGTTTCTATTAGTTGCTGTTCTCACCAGCACCATGGTTTATTTAGAACTGCAGAAAAAACAATGGCTACCAACCTGCCTTCCATTGAGGACCTGTATACTGCACGGGTCAAAAAGAGGGCTGTGAAAATATTTACAGACCCCTCGCATCACACTTGGCCAATAAAAAATTCTATTCTATTCCATTCTATTCTATCCTATCCTATCCTATCCTATCCTATCCTATCCTATCCTATCCCATCCCATCCCATCCCATCCCATCCCATCCCATCCCATCCCATCCCATCCCATCCCATCCCATTCCATCCCATTCCATTCCATTCCATTCCATTCCCTCTTCATTCTATTCTATTCTGTTCTATTCCATTCCATATGTTATTATTCTACTCTACTCTACTCTACTCTACTCTACTCTACTCTACTCTACCCTACCCTACCCTACCCTACTCCACTCCACTCCACTCCACTCCACTCCACTCCACTCCACTCCACTCCATTCCATTCCATTCCATTCCATTCCATTCCTTTTTCTTTTCTTTTCTATTCTATTCTATTCTATTCTAATTCTATTCTATTCTATTCTATTCTATTCTATTCTATTCTATTCTATTCTATTCTATTCTATTCTATTCTATTCCATTCCATTCCATTCCATTCCATTCCATTCCATTCCATTCCATTCCATTCCCTCTTCATTCTATTATATTCTGTTCTGTTCCATTCCATATGTTATTATTCTATTCTATTCTATTCTATTCTATTCTATTCTATTCTATTCTATTCTATTCTATTCCATTCCATTCCATTCCATTCCATTCCATTCCACTCCACTCCACTCCACTCCACTCCACTCCACTCCACTCCACTCCACTCCATTCCTTTTTCTATTCTATTCTATTCTATTCTATTCTATTCTATTCTATTCTATTCTATTCTATTCTATTCTATTCTATTCTATTCTATTCCATTCCATTCCATTCCATTCCATTCCATTCCATTCCATTCCATTCCCTCTTCATTCTATTCTGTTCTGTTCCATTCCATATGTTATTATTCTATTTATTCTATTCTACTCTACTCTACTCTACTCTACTCTACTCTACTCTACACTCCACTCCACTCCACTCCACTCCACTCCACTCCACTCCACTCCACTCCACTCCACTCCATTCCTTTTTCTATTCTATTCTATTCTATTCTATTCTATTCTATTCTATTCTATTCTATTCTATTCTATTCTATTCTATTCTATTCTATTCTATTCTATTCTATTCAGAAGTTGTGGGTGCTCCATCATTGGAGGTTATTAAGAAGAGATTGGGCAGCCATTTATCTGAAATTCGTCCAACCCCTTTTTAAGGGAGTTGGACTAAAAGACCCCCAAGGTCCCTTCCGTTATTCCATTATTCTGATCTTGATCTTCCCTCCTGGAAGACAAAGACTTCCCCCTCCCATATGAGTAGGCTGCATTTCTCCCCCTTGTAAACATCCAGCAATAAATAATCATAAAAAAAAGGTTAACACATTGAAAGCTGTTCTCCCACGAAATGTCTCTCATTTTTATCTCGCACCCCGGCAATCATCTCTAAGTCATTGCAGCTGGTTTTATGAAAACACACAACACCTATTTTCTCCGAGTTATTTTACGTGACAGTTGGTAAATGTAGGGTGATCAATCAGGCTCTCGTAAAATATTAGCTTTCACAGGGTGGAAGACAGGAGCCTTGAAATGGTGTTGAGCGTTTGCAAGTTGGAACGAGCCACGGCAGAAGCTCAGGAGAAGAGCGGGCAGGATGGGCCCATTATCCACTGCAAAGGCAGACAATGGGCTGGTTGTGGCACCCTCTGCGCACTTCCTATTTTCCCCACTGTCTATGATCTCCTGATTCCTCCTCCTCCGATCTGAAGGAGGGCAAAATCTCCTCTTGAAGGAGCCCAGATGCAATTTACTGTTTCAGTTGATGTGGTGGAATGTAGTCTGAATTCCCAGGTGGGAGGGGCTGCATTCCAGAGGAACAAGAAACAGCGAAGTTGAGATCGTTTGGTTGGGAGGAAGAGGGTCAAGTCAGTTCCTCCTTAGAAGTTCTCAGAGTATATCTGTAATAATGCAAGTAACTGGCCAGTTTTAAGTTTCTGGGTGTTATCCTAAAAGAGGACCTGACTTGGGGGCACTCACATTGCAGTGCTGGTCAGAAGAGCCCAGCAGAGATTATACAACCTGAGACTTCTCAGGAAACAACAACAACTGAATGGAAAACTGCTGGTGGCCTTCTACCGCTGTACCATAGAGAATATTTGAACTTACTGCACCTATGTATGGTTTGCCAATTACACAGTGGCAGATAGAACAGCACTCCAGGGGGTCAACATCATTGCCCAGAGGATCATTGGTTGCCCTCTCCCCTCCTTGGAAGAGCTTTATAGCTCCCGCAGCCTTAAGAAAGTTCAAAACATTCTTAAAGATCCATCTCATCCTGGATCTCACTCTTTTTTTTTTTGAACTATTACCATCTGGCAGACGGTACAGGACAATAAAAACAAGGGCAAATAGGCTGAAGAAGCTTCTTGGATGAAAAGCCAAATGTCTTAAAACCCTGCATCACTGGCCCAGATTGGGTCCTGCAACATTATCCTGAGATACGTATATTTGCCTTCATTCACAGACGTCAAAATTTGTACTGTCCAGTCCAGGTTTTTTTTAAAAAAATTGATTTATATGCCACCCTTCTCTGAAGACTCAGGGCGGCTTACAATGCGTTAAGCAATAGCCTTCATACTTTTGTATATTTTATACAAAGTCAGCTTATTGCCCCCACAAACTGGGTCCTCAATTTACCTACCTTAGAAAGGATGGAAGGCTGAGTTAACCTTGAGCCTGGTGAGATTTGAACTTAAAGGAATTGCAGACAGCTGATGTTAATTACAATGCTTTAGTCTGCTGAGCCACCAGGCCCAGGGCAATAACCATGTTGAATTCTATGGCATAGTGCAATATTAATGCATTATCAAGTTTTCAATTTCAATTATACAGAATGTTTCTATTTTTATAGTTATAATGTACACTGAAGATGGCATTTAATTTCATTGTACAATGTGCAATGACAATAAACTAAACTAAACTAAATAGTTGCTTTAGTTTGGCAAGATTCTGTCTATAGGCGTGGAACAAACATATAAACTGCTCAGAAGAAATTTCATGTCCTTCTAGGTTTATGGAACCTGACAGCTATTCAGATGCGGTGCCTTTTGGGTTTAGCATGATTTTTACAAGTTCATTGGCAGGAAATACTATTTAAATACAAGGAAGGTAATTCAGCTCCTGGTGAGTACAAGGAACAGCCTTAAATCTGGCTAGGTCACTTCATTTCATTTCATTCATTCATTTATTTATTTATTATATTTCTATACTGCCCTTCTCCTGCAGGACTCAAGGCGGTGTACAGTCAAGAAAAATAAAGATACACAAATATCATAAAATTGCTAATTAAAATTATAACGTAGTTTGGCCCAATTAAATAAAAACCCAAAATTAGATAACATTTTAAATCATTCACATGTTAACATATTTAGCCCCGCCTGTTTGAACATCAGGGTCTTGAGGGCACAGCGGAAAGCACGAGATCAGGGATATTCGTATCTCATTTCATGTCTTTGTGTCCCGTCCAGACATTTACCTGAATTCTTCTGTGTCCCCATTCTCTGTTTCCCTCCTTGTCAAGCAATCCTTTTCTCCAAATCATCATCTGTTTGCACCACATCCCGAAACACGTGAGCTTCTGCTGGTATATATTTTATCTGTGGTGCTTTTTCAAAAGGCAACTGGGCTGTGTTTTTCCATGAAGATGTTTCGCTTCTCATCCGAGAAGCTTCTTCAGTTCTGACCGAATGGGGGAGGATGGAAGGATTTATATTCTTGGCAATCATCTGGTCATTTGCACTCTTTCTGAGAGTCACTGAGGCCACTTCGAGGTTTATCTGTGCCCTCATGGTCACCTGAATAGCGCAAATGGAGGCGGAATCTTCTTGGAACTGCTGAAAGGGTTATGTTGTAGATACGAGATAGGTGAAGGTAAAGGTTTCTTTCACACATATGTGCTAGTCGTTTCCAACTCTAGGGGGTGGTGCTCATCTCCGTTTCAAAGCTGAAGAGCCAGCGCTGTCCGAAGATGTCTCCGTGGTCATGTGGCTGGCATGACTCAATGCCAAAGGCTCACGGAACACTGTCATCTTCCCACCAAAGGTGGTCCCTATTTTTCTACTTGCACTTTTTATGTGCTTTCAAACTGCTAGGTTGGCAGAAGCTGGGACAAGGAACAGGAGCTCACCCCGTTACGCGGCACTAGGGATTCAAACCACTGAACTGCCAATCTTTGATCGACAAGCTCAGCATCTTAGCCACTGAGCCAACGTGGCCCCTAGATACGCAATAGATGGTGTCATAATCCTTCCCCTCTGAGGACTTTTCAATTTTGACATAGATGGGCTCTTTGACCCCTCTTTCAAACCAGAAGTCCTCTCTGTCCAAAATGTTGACTTTGCTGTATTCCAAAGAGCGGTCTTTCTCTTTTAAATGCAGACTGCTGAATCTTCTCCTGATGAGTTTGTTCTCCTAGGTTATACCATGCATTTGTGAAGTGGTTGTTTTGTTTCCCCAATGTGCAGATCTATACATGGCTCACTGCATTGTACTGCATAAACTATGGGAATAAGCAACTTTGGGACAACCATGATTTGGATGACCGAGAATCTCCAATCTTTCTTTCAGATTTCCCACCATGCTCTGGATCTCATGTGGTTCAGAGCTACGATAGGAAGGGAAATGATAGAGGAGGTTCAGAAGGAATTCTGCAGGCAGGGGTTATTCCCCATCCCCCCTTCTAACTGGACTGGATGAAAACAAATACATTTTCTAAACCAAAACAAGAGACATTCCAAAATGCAGCTGGTGCCATTATCTCTTCCAAGGGCATTTTTATATTAGGTAGCGCTACAGTCCATTTTCTCCAGCACTGCAGTCTTTTATCTGCACATTTGTGTTGTTTAAAGGGAGATTTCCGAGAGCAGATTCAATTGTCCTCCTCTTATTTCCTTTGCTTCTATTATGGAAATCAGGATTCCTCTGATAGAGAGAGAGAGAGAGATTAAGCCAAGCTTGTGGTTCATTAGCAATGCTAAATTCGTAGATACAAACTCTCTGTGCATGATTTTTTTTACTCTCTGGGACTGTTAACTCTTGTTGAGATAGCGCTGTCAGTGGGGTGGGTTTCTTTTTTTGGGGGGGGGAGTATCTGTGTTGCCACAGATAGGTCTGTCTCCATTGAGACAATATGGCAATAGACATAGGACGGACAGATAGAAGAGTTTGTTTGGAGCTCAGGATTGAATTGATGGCTCTCTGAACTTGGTTGTGTCTTTGCAGATGTTTCATTACCCAACTGGTTACATCATCACTGACAACATAAGGAGAAGGAAGGAAGGAAGGAAGGAAGGAAGGAAGGAAGGAAGGAAGGAAGGAAGGAAGGAAGGAAAGGAAGGAAGGAAGGAAGGAAGGAAGGAAGGAAGGAAGGAAGGAAGGAAGGAGACAATAGATGGGCAGATAGAGACAGAGATAAGAAAGATGAGAGGGAGAGGGAGAGAGAGACAGACAGACAGACAGATGGACAGACAGACAGACAGACAGACATAGACACAATTCAAGGATAGAATGAAAGGGGGTGAGCATCTCTGGTGATTGGCCCCAAATTGCCCAATTGGCTTTCATGTCTAAAGCAGAACAAAAACTCACCATCTCCTGGTGATCAGCTCAAAGTCAGCCAGCCAACTTTCATGCCTAAGGCAGAACTAGAAATCATCATCTCCTGGAGTTGTGGCCCGTCGGCTGACAGTAGAGCTAGCTGCGAATCAGATGAGGAGGAGGTGGAGGTAGAGCCTGGGCCAACTTCGGAGCCTCTGGAAGACACTGATAAGGAAACAGCATCAAAGACAGAGGCAGAGACAGGGGGCCTTCCATCCTTCCCCAGGTGGAGAGGCAGCTGTCTTCAGGGCCTGAGCTGAGTGAGGGGGAGGAACAGATGGGGCTCATCCCAGATGCGCAGAGAGGAAAGGAGAGGAGAGCAAAGGAAAGCAATAAGCCGGCTCTCAGGGAAAAGAAGACATAGACACTAGCCAGCCACTCCCTGGCTGGGAAATAAATAGGAGGGGCTTGGAAGGGGCCAAAAGTAAGCCGTTTGGATTCCTTGGTCAGAACCAGGTTTGTTGGGACATTTGTTTTTTGTTTATCCATGAGAATAAAAGAATGTTCCTACCCTGTTTGAAAAGCGGTTTGTTTTACTTGCGAGTAAGCGGCTTGTCATTGCTTGCTAAGCTGGATCAAAACACCTGGTGATTGCCCAAAGTCACCCAGCCAGCTTTCATGCCTGAGGTAGCTAAGCAGGAAAACCCACTTTCCCAAATGCAGGAGACAAGACCACTGAAGTTGGAGAACACAAGTTGATTTGCTAGCAAAGGTTCGAAGCGGAAAACCCACTTTCCCAAATGCAGGAGACAAGACCACAGAAGTTGGAGAACACAAGTTGATTTGCTAGCAAAGGTTCGAAGCGGGAAAACCCACTTTCCAAATGCAGGAGACAAGACCACTGAAGTTGGAGAACACAAGTTGATTTGCTAGCAAAGGTTCGAAGCGGGAAAACCCACTTTCCCAAATGCAGGAGACAAGACCACAGAAGTTGGAGAACACAAGTTGATTTGCTAGCAAAGGTTCGAAGTGGGAAAACCACTTTCCCAAATGCAGGAGACAAGACCACAGAAGTTGGAGAACACAAGTTGATTTGCTAGCAAAGGTTCGAAGCGGGAAAACCCACTTTCCCAAATGCAGGAGACAAGACCACTGAAGTTGGAGAACACAAGTTGATTTGCTAGCAAAGGTTTGAAGCGGGAAAACCCACTTTCCCAAATGCAGGAGACAAGACCACAGAAGTTGGACAACACAGGTTGATTTGCTGGCAAAGGTTCAGACCATTCACATGTCAGATCTGAACCTTGGCCTACGTCCAAGGTGTACCTTTTATACATTTTGCAATTCTAGCCACGCCAGAGGCGTTACGCTTCTGACTCTATTTCCACATATGGGTAGACCGTCTGTTACTTTCCATTTACACTTCTAGTAATATGTTTCTTAATATAAGTTTGTTACAGGGATGATATAGAACATAGGTCATTAAGCTCATCAGTACATCTAATAAGTTCCTTATTTCTGTTCCTTGTACTTTCCTGAGGTTTGCAACAATACTTCTACTCCCACGTCAATACTTCTGAGAGCAACATAATACTGTGAATAATACAGTACATAGATTAATATGATTTATAGTATAAGACCCTTCTGTCTCAGTAGGACTTCTTCAACCCCACCATAAACATTTCTTTTCTTTTCTTTTTAGAAGATTTTTTTCAAGAGTTAAAATGATTCTTTTTTTATTTTTATTTAATTAAAAAGAAAAACAAACAAATACAAATATGACAATACACAACATACACAACAAATAAACATAGATCAAATCTTATGACATGTATTTTGGATAGTCATATCAGTAAAACTATATTTCTCTATATATATTTCTACACCTTTAGTTATATAACGGTTTTTTGAGTTCTCTTTTTAATTTATTGTTTTCTTAGTTGGTACTCAATTCCTGTCTAATTAGTCCATTTCCTTTAGTGTGGTCCTATTTTTGTTTTATTTTCCTTTTCCTCCAGCCAGTCGTACCATTTTTGCCATACCAGGTAGTAATCTGTTTCCTCTTTTTCTTGCATTTCTTTCGTGAGATGGATAAAATGGTTCTTTTCTATTTTTCGGTGATTGCTTTACCACTGTACTGCTATAGATGCTTCATTTTGCAAATGTCTTACTTCCCCCAACTGTACCTCCTGGTTTAGAATAGAATAGAATTCTTTATTGGCCAAATGTGATTGGACCCACAAGGAATTTGTCTTGTGCATGTGCTCTCAGTGTACATAAAAGAAAAGATACGTTCATCAAAAATCATAAGGTACAACACTTAATGATAGTCATAGGGAAACAGTCAATATAAATCGTAAGGATACCAGCAACAAGGTTACAGTCATAGAGTCATAAGTGAGAGGAGATGGGTGATAGGAACGATCAGAAGATTAATAGTAATGCAATCTTCATAACTAGTTTGACAGTGTTGAGGGAATTATTTCTTTAGCAGGGTGATGGCATTTGGGAAAAAACTGTCCTTGGGTTTAGTTGTTTTAGTGTGCAATGCTCTATAGCATCGTTTTGAGGGTAGGAGTTGAAACAGTATGATTTGATTGCTTATCTGTTCTCTAAGACTATCCTTAAGTGTTGTACCTCATGATTCTTGATGAACGTATCTTTTCTTTTATGTACACTGAGAGTATATGCACCAAGACAAATTCCTTGTGTGTCCAATCACACTTGGCCAATAAGAATTCTATTCTATTCTATTCTATTCTATTCTATCTATTCTATTCTATTCTATTCTATTCTATTCTATTCTATCTATTCTATTCTATTCTATTCTATTCTATCTTCTATTCTATTCTATTCTATTCTAGAAGAGTGGTGGCATTCAGGAAAAAACTGTTCTTGTGTCTAGTTGTTTTAGTGTGCAGTGTTCTATAGCGTCGTTTTGAGGGTAGTTTATGTCCAGGATGCGAGGGTCTGTAAATATTTTCACAGCCCTCTTTTTGACTCATGCATTATACAGGTCCTCCATGGAAGGCAGGTTGGTAACAATTGTTCTAATTATCCTCTGTGTCTGTCTTGTTGGGTTACAGAGCCAAAGCAGACAGTTATGGAGGTGCAGATGACGGACTCAATAATTCCTCTGTAGAACTGGATCAGCAGCTCCTTGGGTAGTTTGAGCTTTCTGAGTTGGCGCAGAACACTTTACATTAAAAAGAAAAACCCACTAGGAGAGGCCGTGGTTATCTTTAGACAAAGAGGGCCATGAAAACTCCGGATGTTGTGACACCTCATTTTGTGAGGAGGAGGAGAAGAGAAATGGTAGCAACGGGGCTGCCCGCCATCGCTCTTGTCTTTGAAAAATGCAGCCGGGTGTTTGTGTTAGACAGGAAAATATTCTTCATCGCAAAATGCTTATTTGTCTCCGGAACCAACAAAAGGGTTAGGAAAGAGCTCGGATGACATTTTTGCATTTCATATTAATAGCGTCTGCATCGTTGGAAGGCTTATAAATATGATTCATGGAGAGTCAACCAGAGCTCTGCGGAAGAGAATTTCAGACACTTCATTATTTAAATTATTCCAACTGGGCTTCAAAGGAGGAATTTACTGATGGGGCAATAAGCTACTAAGATTGTCAGCCGAGCAGGCACAAAAACAGACAAGGAAGTGATTGAAGCTTGGGAAACCCACCCACCCACCCAGATGTCATCACATCACATTTTTGATGCAGAAGGTCCTGCACATTTGCAAACCTGTAGCGGTAAGTGAATACCAACTTTAATCTGCTGAGCCTGGTGGCTCAGCAGACTAAAGCATTGTGATTAACACCAGCTGTCTGCAATTACTGTAAGTTCGAATCTCACCAGGCTCAAGGCTGACTCAGCCTTCCATCCTTTCTAAGGTAGGTCAATTGAGGACCCAGTTTGTGCGGGCAATAAACTGACTTTGTATAAATATACAAAAGTATGAAGGCTATTGCTTAACGCATTATAAGCTGCCCTGAGTCTCCGGAGAAGGGCGGCATAGAAATCAAATTTAAAAAAGGAAGGAAGGAAGAAAGGAAGGAAGGAAGGAAGGAAGGAAGGAAGGAAGGAAGGAAGGAAGGAAGGAAGGAAGGAAGGAAGGAAGGAAGGAAGGAAGGAAGGAAGGAAGGAAGGAAGCATTGTGATTAACACCAGCTGTCTGCAATTACTGTAAGTTCGAATCTCACCAGGCTCAAGGTGGACTCAGCCTTCCATCCTTTCTAAGGTAGGTGAAATGAAGACCCAGTTGTGGGAGCAATAAACTGACTTTGTATAAATATGACAAAAGTATGAAGGCCATTGCTTAAACACATTGTAAGCCGCCCTGGGTCTTTGGGGAAGGGTGGCATATAAATCAATTTTTTTTAAAAAAAAACTGGACTTGACCCTACAAATTTTGACGTCTGTGAATGAGGCAAATATACATATCCCAGGATAATGTTGCAGGATCCAATCTGGGTCAGTGATGCAGGGTTTTAAGACATTTGGCTTTCATCCAAGAAGCTTCTTCAGCTCTGAAGAAGCTTCTTGGATGTGAAGCAAAACATCTTCTAAAAAAGCCCCAGAAATTCCAGTTGCCTCTTGAAAAATCACCTTCGGACAACCGTGACTTGGATGACTGAGAATCTCTGTAAACATTTACTACTGTAGTTGTTGCATAAAAATACATGACATTCCAAGAAAGGTCCTCACATCCTTTGTTAGTAGTTTACAGTTTCTTCTTCCTTTTACTTTTTAAAGCCTGCTCTCATTGTGAGGGCAAACGGATGGAGCATATTAAATACATAGCCAAGGGGTGGTTTGCAGTCTGAATGAATGAATCCCAAATTGTAGAATTCCAACACTGGGAGGGGCCCCCGAGGCTCTAAAGTCCACCTCAATGGAGGAATCCAAATATCAGCATCCCAAGCCAATATCTTTGCCTTGAGCATCTCTAAAGCACATTTGGCAACTTTAAGACTTGTGGACTTCAACTCCCACAAACCAGTAGAGCGAAGTGGCTCTGGTGTGTGCCTCGGAGCTTCTTTTTATGGTGTCATGCACGTAAAACACACATGGAGTTTTGCTTGCATTGTTGTGATTCCTTTGTTGACTTTTTAAACAATAACCTACAGGCAGCCCTGAAGTTCAATGGTTAATTGTCATCAAAGCAAAAACAAATCTTAGTCTTCAATGGCCAGCAGCTAACTTGGAACTGTCCAAGGTGCTGATGTCTTAGCAAAAGAATAACAGAGTTGACAGGGACTTTGAAGGTCCCCTAGTGAAATCCTCTGCTCAAGCACGAGATCCTATACCATTTTGTTCTGGCCCCGTGCCCAGAAATAACCCCCCTTCAGACAACCAGAGGCTAAGGAACTGGCAGGCAACCAAGTAAGATGATAACAAAAGGTCGGCAGCAATCCGCAGCTGCTTGCCAACGTGTTTATTAAAAGGTCCGTCACATACACACCACAGCTAAGACGCCGGGCCGATTCAACACCGGGATCCACGTATCTTTGTTTTGTTCGTCACAAAGATATGGCGACAATCCCTCACTTATATAGTCTGGTAGAAGGCGTGGTCCACCAGCTAATCACGACCACGCCTTTTCCTCTGCTGGGCTCTCCTGTCTCTCTGACACTGGCGAGGGTCCAACCAAAACTCACTCCCCTCATCAATGTCCTCCTGTGGCTGCGGGGACGAGCTTGGCTCTGGGCCTATCTTCTGCCCTTCGGTGTCCTCCGGAGGCATTGCCAGAAAGGAGAGTCCTGGAGAAGGAGGCCTTGCCAACTCCTCTCCCTTACTCTCAGAGTCCTCCCCTGCTGATGACGCAGGTTCAGGCAACGGAGCCACAACACATTTCAAGCAAACGGTTTGTTAAGGAATTCGCAGAGTAACCCTTGAATAGCAAGGGTGCACACATGAAAGCGTTTGAGAGTAGGTATGAATAAACACAGTCAACACACAGATACACTGAGTTGTGTTTACTTTCAGGAAATAGTAAGGCACAGTCCAATAAACAGTCCAGGTCATACACATATAAAGCAGGAGATAGCAAAATGACAGTCCAGGGATAATCCAATAACAAAGTCTTCTTACCAGTCGTCGTAGTCATTCACAATAAATAGTTCTTCTGGATTTGCAAACGGTAGCATACAGAGATATCAGAGAGCAAGAACAGCAAAGAGAAACAAACCATGTTTCTAGCTCCCTCTTAAGGAGATTGGCTACAGAGCTAACCAATCAGGACACAGTATGATACAATACAGCAGTCTTAAGCTATATAGATGGTTTATATATTGCCAACCCAACAAAGTAGATAATACTCATTTCCTAACACAGTTGTCCAATCTCTTCTTTAAAATCTCCAGGATTGGAGCATTCACAACTTCTGAAAACAAGCTGGTCCACGGTTGATTGTTCTCACTGTTAGGAAGTTACTCCTTAGTTCTAGGTTTTTGATTAGTTTCCTTTCATTGCTTCTTGTCCTGTCTTCAGGTAGCAGTAGCACTTAGACTTATATACCGCTTCTTAGTGCTTTACAGCCCACTCTAAGCGGTTTTACAGAGTCAGCCTCTTGCCCTCAACAATCTGGGTCCTCATTTTACCCACCTTGGAAAGATGGAAGGCTGAGTCAATCTTGAGCCTGGTGAGATTCAATCTGCCAAACCGCTGGCAGCCAGTGATCAGCAGAAGTAGCCTGCAGTACTGCACTCTAACCACTGCGCCACTGCGGCTCTTCTATCAAGCTATTCTATAAAGGTGCTTTACAGAATACCTTGACTCTCTGTTCTTGTTCCCTTCATTTTGTGGCAGCCCTGAGATATTGAAAGACTGCTATCATGTCTCCCCTAGTCCTTCTTTTCACTAGACTAAACAAACCTGATTCCTGCAACTGTTCCTTGTATGTTGTAGCCTCCAATCCCCTAATCTTCTTTGTCGCTCTTCTCTGCACTCTCTCTAAAGTCTCCACATCTTTTGCATCGTGATGCCCAAAACTGTTGGGAAGCCTCTAAAAAAATAGTGATGGGAGAATTGATGTAAGTCTTTGCAGATGATCTCCTAAATAAAAACACCCTTCAGCTCTGAAGAGGAAGACCCTTAGTTTGCGAACGCCCTGTCAGTCATCGGGGGCATGAATGCAACCCTCCCCAGCTCCCTTCTCCAAATGCCAAACCACAGAAGTCCCAGCAATGAGAGTCATCCCTGTGACCAGCAGGCTTTCTTCTTATCTTCTTTCTCGCCTGTCCCTCCATTACTGCTGGGATTATGCAAATCACCCACTCGAGCACATTTCCATGGTAATTAAAAAACTCTGCTCTTTTTAATTAAACTTTCCCTCCAGACTGAGTTCTCACCCCCCACCCCTCCCTGCAGCGGAAACACCAATCTGTGCCAGCTTTTTTATTTTATCCTCTCCCCATCCCATCTCAACTTCCTCCTCTCCTAGCTTGCCATGCATATCGTTTCTTCTAAATTGACACGTTGGGACATCAGAGGATTAACGTCTAAGGGCAGGTGAGAGCAGAGGCCGGTTTCACATATGCTTACTACCGGTTCACCTTTTGTGCGTACGCTCGCTTTGCTCATGCTCATTTATTTTATTATTTATTTATTTATTTATTTTTCCAATTTATATACCGCCCTTCTCCCTGGGAGGGGGACTCAGGGCGGTGAACAGCCAAATTAAAACACATATAATACAAATATTAAAAAAATTAAAATTAGATTAAATCGTCGGCGTTCCAATATAAAAAGTCTCAAAACTGGTTAAAATACCCAATTTAAAAGCCCAAAAATTAATAATACCAAAATTTTAAAAACCCCATTAAAATCAATCAAGCAAGGCCGGCTTGTTGGAATAAATAAGTCTTAAGGGCCTTTCTTAATCGTAATCTTAAGTCTTAATCTTAAGGGCCTTTCGGAAAGCGCAGAGGTCTGGGATCAAAAGAATTTCAGGAGGTAGCTCGTTCCACAGGCTCATGCCTTCCGTGCATGCACTCGGCCTCAAAAATGTGGCTAAATAGGATGGTATTATGCCGGGCAGGTGGGCGGGTGGGCAGGTGGGCAGGCCCACCCGCAGTCGCCACTACCGGTTCCAGAACCGATCCAAACCGGCTGAATACCGCCAGTGGGCGAGAGGTGTTAGTTGAGAAAAGCTAAACAGAGGGAGACCTGGTCAGGATTTGGACGCATTTCCCCACCAGGTGGGGAATTTCTAGATTGGGAGAAAGCCAATGGAAAACCACTCCCAAATCAAGTTTTTGAAGTCATTAAGAGTTGATCATATACAATGAACAGTTGAGGGAGCTAAGTATGCAGGAATACGGCATCTAGTTTTGGTCGCCACGATGTAAAAAAGATGTGGAGACTCTAGAAAGAGTGTAGAGAAGAGCAACAAAGATGATTGGGGGACTGGAGGCAAAAATGTATGAAGAACAGTTGCAGGAATTGGGTAGTTTAATGAAAAGGAGGATGGGGGAGATATGATAGCAGTGTTGCAATGTCTTAGAGCAGGAGTCAGGGGTGAAATTCAGCAGGTTCTCACAGGTTCTGGAGAACTGGTAGCAGAAATTTTGAGTAGTTCGGAGAAGCGGCAAATACCACCTCTGGCTGGTCCCAGAGTGGGGAGGGAATTGAGATTTTGCAATATCCTTCCCCCAGGAGTGGGAGGAAAGGGGGATTTTGCAGTATCCTTTCCCTGCCATGCCCACCAAGCCACACCCTCAGAACTGGTAGTAAAAGAAAAATTGAATTCCACCACTGGCTGGAAAGCCCTGTGAAGTGGTATATAAGTCATACTCCAGGCCCACGGGCTGGATCTGGCCTCAGGAGGTGGGACGTAGATCTGACCTGCAAAGCCACTCTGGAAACAGCAAAGGACTGGCCTGTAGTGCCTCTGCCAACAAAAATGGAGCTCGGGAGGGCCGTTTTTGGCCCTGACAGCTTCCTGCAGCCTTTTGCCAGAGAAAACAGAACTCTGGGAGTCTGCATGTGGTCTGCCTGGGCTCCGTTTTGGCTGGCAGAAGGATGAAGGAGGCCATCACAGGCAAAAACGGAGCATCAATGAGTGATGTCAAGCTGGCCACGCCTTCCTAGCCACGCCCACCCCGCCCACCCCAGCCTTCCCTGGCCCCCAAAGTCAAACACAACCATGATGTGGCCTTCAATGAAATCAAGTC
>CM075960.1:216743476-216793476 GCA_038048745.1 Coluber constrictor foxii
GATGTCAAGCTGGCCACGCCTTCCTAGCCACGCCCACCCCGCCCACCCCAGCCTTCCCTGGCCCCCAAAGTCAAACACAACCATGATGTGGCCTTCAATGAAATCAAGTCTGACACCCCTGTCTTAGGGCTACCACAAAGAAGAAGGGGTCCAGCTATTCTCCAAAGCACCAGAAGGCAGGACAAGAAGCAACGGAGGGAAACTAATCAAGGACAGAACCAAGCTAGAATTAAAGATAAATTTCCTGACCGTGGCGAACAATTAACCAGTGAACAGCTGGCCACCAGGAGTTGTGGCTGCTCCAACACTGGAAGCTTTTAAGAAGAGATTGGACAGCCATTTGTCTGAAATGGTACAGGGTTTCCTGCCCGAGCAGGGGGTTGGACTAGATGATCTCCAAGGTCCCTTCCAACTCTGTTATTGTTACTTCCAATATCTCTTCCATCTCTGCTCGTCTATTCTAAGTGGGCTATATGAATCTAATCAATTGATCAATTGAATAAACAATTGTATCTACAAGGGTGCAATTCAGAGGTGGAATTCACTTACCTTCCCTACCAGTTTACAAGTGTGAGCGCATGTGCGCTCACTCGCTTTGCTCTCCCGCGCCTTCTCTGCACATGCATGCAGCATTCCATGCATGCTCCTTTGCTCGCGCATTATGTCCGTGCGGGTGGGTGGAGCCTCTCGCAGTCACCACTACTGGTTAGCCAGAACCGGCAGAACTGGCTGAATCCCACCACTGGTGCAATTGCAAGGGTGACATCCTCTTCACTTTAGAATAGGATTCACAGCGTTCCCAAATCCATTCTGGCAGTTCCAATGGGTGTGTAATTCCTTCACTAGTCAATGCCAGAGATAGTAATCCAACTCACCTGGAGTTCTCTGGGAGACTCCTATCCTCTTCCGTCCCTCTCGCTTCTCACATCTCTGTCTCAAGCATCTGGAGGAGAGGCAGGCAAGACGACAACGTTTGGAGAACCTAAATTCAACTTCCAAAACATCTGGAAGACTTTAGGAGATTATGGATGTATATCTATAGATATATCCTTTAATTTTTGTTGGGAACCGCCCAGAGGGGCTTGAAAGATGGACGGTGGTGCACATGTTTCTACGAATGAATGAATAAAAAAACAAACAAACAAACTGGACTGGACTGGACTGGACTGGACTGGACTGGACTGGACTGGACTGGACTGGCTGTTGACTAAGTCATTAACAGTTAACCCTGTTTAATGACTTGACAATGATTCTGGCTACATAGATAAGTCTGGGATTTTGCAAACATGTATGCTAATTATGTACATGCTTAATTTGTCACTGCCCCGGGCTTGGATACATGCACATACACACACACAGGGGAGGAGAGAGAGGGAGAGGGAAGAGACACAGACAGACAGAGAAGAGAGAGAGGGAGGGAGGGAGGAGGGAGGGAGGAAGAGAGAGAGACAGAGAGACAGGAGAGAGAGGGAGGGAGAGACAGAGAGAGAGAGAGGGAGGGAGAGACACAGAGACATACAGAGAGGGAGGGAGGGAGAGAAACAGAGAGAGAGAGGGAGGGAGAGACAGAGAGAGAAAGAAGGAGACAGACAGAGAGGGAGGGAGGGAGGGAGGGAGAGACAGAGAGAGAGAGACAGAGGGAGGGAGAGACAGAGACACAGAGAGAGAGGGAGGGAGGGAGACAGAGAGAGAGAGACAGAGAGGGGGGGAGGGAGGGAGAGAGACAGAGAGACAGAGAGAGGGGGAGGGAGGGGAGGAGAGAGAGAAAGAGAGAGGGAGGGAGGGAGAGACAGAGAGAGAGAGACAGAGAGAGAGATGGGGAGAGAGAGACAGAGAGAGAGAGACACACACACACAGAGAGATGAGAGAGAGAGAGAATAAAAAGGAGGGAGGAGAGAGGAGAGAGAGAGAGATTAATAAAATCTGTAAAATCTGAAAAGATGTTACAAGACTTCCCAAAATAGACCAACATGTCTCCCCTCCTACAGCGTCTATCACCTAAGATAAAAGTCATGATTTCCAGTTGATTCCCCATCTGGAATCACCAAGGAAGGGAAAGAAAAAACGCCTATAAAATTGAGCCAAGAAGTCCCCCCAAAAAATTAATTCCAATCTGTGTAAAGAAAATATGAATATAAAGACACCATAGGGGTGGCGGGAAGATCCCTAGTTGAAGTCCACCCTCTTAAAATTGTCAAGACTGATGCACTAAATGATGCTTATGAAAGCCTCTGACCCAAAACTTGACACCCGGAGCAGGTCCTTGTTCAGATATCTGAGCATGGTTTGACCCTGTTGTTCCCGACACAGCTGGCATGCTGCATCAAAATCACAGTGTTGTATAAGACAGGATAGCACCAGGGTGGATGGGTGGACACAGCCCCTGGCCATAACTACCAGTTTTCCAAACTGGCTGAATCCCACCCCCTGCTCTGGAGATAAGCCATGACACTGATTAATTGTTCTCACCATTAGGAAATTTCTTCTTAGTTCTATTGGATCTGTTTGATAAGCTTCTACTCGTTCCTTCTCATCCAACCCAATGATTATGTTGTTCCGTCTTCAGCAATCTTCTTCAAAAAACTGACTTTCAGAGATGTCTCTGTGGGGAAAGGGCACAATTCCATCTGAAGACCTGGCATCAAGTGTCAGTCAATAGAGGAAGGAAGGAAGGAAGGAAGGAAGGAAGGAAGGAAGGAAGGAGGGAGGGAGGGAGGGAGGGAGGGAGGGAGGGAGGGAGGGAGGGAGGGAGGGAAGGAAGGAAGGAAGGAAGGAAGGAACGAAGGAAGGATATTAGGTGAGAGAATGAGAGAGGGAAGGAAGGAAGGAAGGAAGGAAGGAAGGAAGGAAGGAAGGAAGGAAGGAAGGAAGGAAGGAAGGAAGGAAGGAAGGAAGGAAGGAAGGAAGGAAGGATATTAGGTGAGAGAATGAGAGAGGGATGGAAGGAAGGAAGGAAGGAAGGAAGGAAGGAAGGAAGGAAGGAAGGATGGAAGGAAGGAAGGAAGGAAGGAAGGAAGGAAGGAAGGAAGGAAGGAAGGAAGGAAGGAAGGAAGGAAGGAAGGAATGTTTTGCATGGTGATGCCAAACCTCACCTTTAAGTGTGGTTAATCGGTCTTTGAGCAGCTCAGCCCACTCAAGCTTGAAGGCCATGTTTTGGCCACTTAGTCTGTGTGATGAGAGGAAATTTTCTCAGTTCCAAGCTGTCACTTTGCCTTAAAGCCGCTTCCTTCCAACTGACTTGAACCTTAGCTGGACAAAGGAAGAAGAAAATGATGGCAGCTATCACAGGGACTAGAACTCACCACTTCCTGGTAATTGGTGCAAGTCACCAAGTTGGCTTTCACGCCTAAAGCTGGACTAGAACTCACGTCTCCTGGTGATTGGCTCAAAGTCACCCAACCAGCTTTCATCCTTAAAGAGGGACTAGAACTCACCACTTCCTGGTGATTGGCCAAAGTCCCTAAACAGGCTTTCATGCCTAAGGCTGGACTAGAACTCCCTGTCTCCTGGTGGATTGGTCCAAAGTCACCCAGCCAGCTTTCATGTCTAAAGAGGAACTAGAACTCACCACCTCCTGGTGATTGGCCAAAGTCACCAAGATGGCTTTCATTCATAAGGCTGTACTAGAACTCACTGTCTCCTGGTGATTGAGCCAAAGAGCCCCAGTCAGTGTTCATGCTTAAGACCGGACTGGAACTCACAGTCTCCCATTTTCCAGCCTGGTGCTTTAATCACTCAAGACCAAATTGTCCTTTTATCTATCAACTCCCTGATTTAAACCCTTCAGGGAACTGAAATCCACGCACCTAAACCAGCCGATGGACACTTCCCAATTTTACCCTTTGTGGATGATACAGATCTTCTCCCCTTGTCTTGCGTAGGCATGAAGTGGGCCCTAAGAACCCTGAGGAACAATTCATAATCAATTTTGATAAATCTAAAGTTCTAGGGGTCCCCCTCCCCTGCAATGCAAGGTGGATGATTGATACCCATGAATTACAGCAGGTCAAATGTTTTAAATACTTTGGGTTTAGTATTTTGGGCCTTCAGGAAATTAACAGTCCAGATAAATTATGCCACTTCGACTATCAAAAGAGCACAAAAGCAATAACTAAATTTTATAGCCAACAAGGGACAAATTAAAGGCCAGCAGCGATCAAACAGTTTATGGCTAAAGAATTGCCCAGTGATTCTATGGAATACAATGTGGCCCCTGTACAAACAGGGAGAATTGACTCTATGTACAAACAACCATAGAATTGGATTTCCTTAGACCTTTATTCAGAATAATAGAATAACAGAGTTAAAAGGGATATTGGAGGTCTTCTAGTCCAACTCCTGATGGATCACCTACTTTTTTGGCCAACCCAAGGAATTTGTCTTGGTGCATACACTCCAGAAGTGGATTTCAGCAGGTTCTGACCAGTTCTGGAGAACCGGGTAGCAGAAATTTTGAGTAGTTTGGAGAACCGTAGTAAAAATTCTGACTGGACCCACCCCCATCTATTCTCTGCCTCCCAAGTCCCAGCTGATCGAGAGGAAATGGGGATTTTGCAGTAACCTTTCCCTGGATTGGGGAGGGAATGGAGATTTTACAGTATCCTTCCCTGGATTGGGGTGGGAATGGAGATTTTACAGTATCCTTTCCCTGCCATGCCCACCAAACCACGCCCACCAAGCCATGTCATGCCCACCAAGCCATGCCAACAGAACCGGTAGTAAAAAATTTGAAACCCACCACTGTCAAGAATCATAATTCATCATTCGGCTTAGCCTGATTCCTGTAAATATTTCATCATTTTAGAGTTTTTTATTATTTTTTAAATGAATTTAGTTTTAATCTATGGCCATCTATATTGTTTTTTATGAAATTTTAACTTTTGTGTGCTTGTTTTTAATCGGCTGTGCACCGCCCTGAGTCCGTAAGGAGAAGGGCGGTATATAAATATAAATAAATAAATAAATAAATAAATAAATAAATAAATAAATACATAAATAAATAAATAAATAAATAAATAAAGTACAACACTTAATGATCGTCATAGGGAAACAGTCAACATTAGAAACAGCACACAACCCACATTGTGGAAGGGAGTGATAACCTAGAAAAATGTGATGGCATGATGTGTCCATTTGAAATGGAGAAAATGTCCCCAGAACTGAAAAGGAGATGTAGGCTTAAGCAAACTCTAGGGGCAAAAGGACACATAGACCAAAGCAAGATATAACTCCATAAAAGGTAGGAATTTTTACCTCCCTATTTCTGGTAGTCCATTGTATAAAAGATCATGTTTTGCTGTTCAGGGTTTCGGCTCTTTTAGCAAGCCAGGACCCTTTTTCTGAAATGCTTCAGTAAAAGTTTCCAAGAAAGACCATCCCTTGTGTCTGGTTCTTATTGGATTCTGCACCAAGCTCAGCTTGTTTTGGAATAACAGCCCTCCTCAAACAGGAGACCTGATATTATTCCAGACAAGTGGCTGTCCAGTCTCTTCTTAAAAGCCTCCAATGATGGAGCACCACAACTTCTGAAGGCAAGCTGTTCTCTGTGTTGGGAAATTGTTAAATACCACCTCCTGACTAGCCACACAGCCAACCAGCGACAACCCTGGCCCTCAACCAACCCATGCAAGCCACCCCCAAAACCATCACCTTCCAATGATCCTTACTTGATGTAACCTCCCATCACAAGACCCTCACCTAACATGACCCACAAGACTCTCACCTGATGTTACCCACACCTAACCCCATCACAAGACCCATCACAAGACCCTTACTTGATGCAATCCATACCCACATCACAGGACCCTGACCTGACCTGACCTTCACCTAATGTGACCTCCCCATCACAAGACCTATTCACCACACAAAGCCCTTATCAGCAGGAGAACAGCAACACTGACATCCCTTAAACTCCACTGAAGATGTTCTATAGATGGCATTTAGCACCAGCAAGATTGGCCAAAATATTTTCAAATCTATCACCCAAATGTTGGAGATGTGGCCATAAATTAGGAACATACTACCACATGTGGTGGATGTGTCCTAAAATACAAAAAATGGTATAAGATTAAGAGCTGGTTGAGGAAATCACATTACAAAAGATAGAATTCAAACCGGAGCTCTTCCTATTAGGAATAATAGATCCAAAAATCTTCGCAATACCTAATACTTCACATACTAACGGCAGCAAGGATTGCCATTGCACAAGGTGGAAACAAAACAATATACCACCAGAGGAAAGAGTGATTTTTTTTACAATGTGCAGAAATGGATAAAATGACAATGGAAATTATGGAAAGAAAAGATTCGGACTATTATAAAGTGTGGAACAAATTGTACAAATGGTTAGAAAAAAGAAATCAAAATAAGAATTGGGAAATTTAGGTTAATATCGCTGAAATAAAGAACTATATGTTACTCATTTTTGTTAACGTTACAGTATTAATTGTGTAAATAAATATAATGTAAATGTATGTATTTAGTAGAACAATAGACAATATGCATGTCGATACAGAAGGCTGTAAAAATAGCACATAATGTATTGTTATGTTTGTGAATGTTTTTTACTCTGTTTTTGACCTTGTTCTTTCCTAGCTTGCTAACGAAACTTTCCGAAACCAAGCCACAAGCTCAGACAACAAACCTCCACCCTCAAAATAAAATCTATCACTGCTTCCTCTTCCTCACCTATTTGCCAGGAAGAACAAATGTGGACCTCCCTTTTATCGTTCAACATTCTGGGGAGGGGGCTAATAAAATCCTAGAGGAGAATCACTTCCTCCTGGCAACGAAACGGTTAGCTATGATCAGGAGAAAGCAGCAGCCATAATATGCGGCCCATGTTGCAATCATTGGAAACACTTCCACTTCACACCACGCTGTAAAATGTGCCTCGCTCAGGAACATTGCCATGGAAACAGTCCATTAAAAATGAATATTCTCTGTCTTTCTCGCGTTTTCTGTGAACGAGTGACTTTTTAATGGCCATTTACGGCTGCGCTTTGCCAGAACAAACTCAAGTTGAACCGTATTTAATTCTCTTGTAATTTGAGATGGCAAAGTTCCCTTTCCACAGTCTCTCTCTCTCTCTCTCTCTCTCTCTCTCTCTCTCTCTCTCCATCTCTCTCTCTCTCTCTCTCCATATCTCTCTCTCCCCCCCCTCTCCCTCCCTCAGTCTGTTTGTCTGTCTGTCTCTCTCCCTCTGTCTCTCCCTCCCTTTCTCCCTCTCCCTCTCCCTCCTCTCTCTCTCTCTCTCTCCCCCATCTCTCTCTATCTCTCCATCTCTCTCTCCCCCTCTCCCTCCCTCCGTCTGTCTGTTTGTCTGTCTGTCTGTCTGTCTGTCCTCTCCCTCCCTCTCTCCCCTCTCCCTCTCTCTCTCCTCTCTTTCTGTCTCTCTCTCTCCCCCCATCTCCCTCCCAGTATCTTTAGAGCAGAGGTCTTCAAACTTGGCAGCTTTAAGATGAGTTGAAGTCCACAAGTCTTAAAGCTGCCAAGTGTGAAGACCTCTGCTTTAGAGAATGGTCCAAAAAAGTCAAGTTGGCAACCAGACAATCAAAGTTCCAGCCCTTTCTAATTCACGAAGGGCACAGGCAAAATCAATAAAGTCAGGTATGGTTTTGATTGAATAATTGTGGCAGCAACTTAACTTTGTTTGGATAAGTATCTGGTCTGCAGCTAAACATGGTTACACCTAACTTCCAGGGGTGGGTTCTAATTTTTTTTACTTCTGGTTCTGTGGGCGTGGCTTATTTTGTGGGCATGGCTTGATGGTCATGTGACAATTCTTTAGGATTTAGCAGAGGTACTGGTCTACCAGGCTTTTAACTGCTTGCAGAGCTGTACCGCTCTACCCATTTGTTTCTGGAGGCTCCTGTCTACTCATTCGTTTTTGGAGGCATCAGTCTACTCATTCATTTTGGGAGGCACCGGTCTACCACCACACTGCCTTTTAACACTGATCAGCTGTAGGGCGGCCCTTTGAAGCCCCGCGGCAAGAGTTTAAACAGTTTTTTTCCTTCTAGCCGATCAGCTGGGACTCAGGAGGCAGCAATAGATTGGGGGTGGGGCCAAATGAAAGGTAAGAATAATGCGGGGGGCAGGGAGGCAGAATCGGTTCGGTGACGTCATATCATCACCGCTACCAGCAGAACCAGGCAGAACCGGGAGGAACCCACCACTGCTAACTTCCAGAATGCCTGGAGAGAGGAAATGGCCCAATCCCATTTCAAACCATCCAAGGTGAATCCTGATCAATACCTCTGATGAAAATGAATTCGGCATCTTCCAATGAGTTGGCTGGAAACTGGTTTACGCAGAAGATTTGACAAGTGCCTTTTACCTTCGATTCAGAGCTCATTCCTGTTAACAGAATAAGGGAACAACAGAATAACGCAAGAGCAGAAGAGCAGCGATGGAAGAGACCTTGGAGATCTTCTACCCCAACTCAAGCAAAAAACCCTATATCATTCCAGGCAAATGGTTGTCCAATCTCTTCTTAAAAAAACCTTCAGTGATGGAGCACCCACCATTTCTGAAGGCAAGCTATTCCACTGGTTAATTATTATGACGGTCAGGAAATTTCTCCTTAGTTCTAGGATGGATCTCTCCTTGATTAGTTTCCATTCATTGCTTCTTGCCTTGCTTTCTCATGCTTTGGAGAACAAGTTGACCCCCCCTTCTTTGTGGGAGACCCTCAAATATTGGAACATTGCGATGATGTCCTTCTTTTCACTAGACTGGACATGGGGCTCCCCTTGGGGTGCACCCGGAGGCTCCAACTGGTACAGAATGCGGCCGCGCGGGGGATTATGGGAGCGTCGGGGCGCTCCCACGTTACACCTCTCCTGCGCGAGCTGCATTGGTTGCCGGTGGAGTTCTGGGTGCGTTTCAAGGTGTTGGTAATGACCTTTAAAACGTTCCATGGCTTAGGACCAGGGTACTTACGGGACCGCCTTCTGCTGCCAATTGCCTCCCACCGGCCGGTTCGCTCCCACAGAGAGGGCCTCCTCAGGGTGCCGTCAGCCAGACAATGCCAGCTGGCGACCCCCAGGGGGAGAGCCTTCTCTGTGGCAGCCCCTACCCTCTGGAATGATCTTCCTCCAGAATTGAGAATTATCTCTGACCTCCGGACGTTTCGTCGGGCCCTGAAAACGCATCTTTTCCAACTTGCCGGCTTAGCCTGATCCCTGCTGAATTTTTAGAATTTTTAAAATTTTTAATGTTTGTAGAGTTGCTGCATTTTAATATTTATTTGGTTTTTAATTCTCAGCCTAAGGTATATGTGTTTTAATTTTTAACTTTTATGTATTGAATTTTTATTCGGCTGTTCACCGCCCTGAGTCCGTAAGGAGAAGGGCGGTATATAAATCTAATTAATAAATAATAAATAAATAAATAAATAAATAAACCCAATGCCTGCAACCATTCTTCCTACGTTTTTAACCTCCATCCTCCTAGTCGTCTTTGTTGCTTTTCTCTGCATTCTTTCCAGAGTCTCAACATCTTTTTTGTCCTGCTTTCAGGTGGTTTGGAGGATAAGTTGACCCTCCTCTTCTTTGTGACAATCACCGAGATATTGAAACATTGCTATGATGTCACCCGTAGTCCTTCTCTTTGTTAGAGTAGACATACCCAGTTCCTGCAACCGTTCTTCATCTATAATAATAGAATACGAGGATAACAGAGTTCGAAGGGAGGCCTTCTAATCCAAACCCCTGCTTAGGCAGGAAATCCTACTGCATTTCAAACAAATAGTCGTCCAATCTCTTTTTAAAAACCTGCAGTGATGAAGCATCCACAACTTCTGGAGGCAAGTCATTCCATTGGTTAAATGGTTCTCCCTGCCAGGAATTTTCTCTTTAGTTCTAAGTTGCTTCTCTCCTTGATAAGTTTCCATCCGTTGCTTCTTCTCCTGCCTTCAGGTGCTTTGGAGACTAAGATGACCCCATCCCATCTTCTTTTTTTTTTAACATCAAAGTTTTTTATTTTTTATCAACCTATTTAAATGTACAGTCTTTTGTCCATCATTATTCATTCATCTTATTCTTTAACTTCCATTTGCTAATTAGTTGTTTGGGTCTGCTCTTCTACCATCTCCTTCCTTTATTTTAATACAACCTTTCCTTTTCTTTTTCCCTTCCCTTCCCTCTCCTCTTCTATCTCTTTCTATTTTCCTCATTCCTCCTCTCCTCCCCTTCCCTTTTCTACTTCCTCTCCTCTTTCCCCTCTCCTCTCTTCTTCCTCCCTTTCTTACCCTCTCTCCTACTCTTCTTTTCCCTTCTTTCTTCCCCTCCATTCCCCATTCTTCTTTTCTTCTCTTCTCACCTCCCCACTCCCCTCCTTCCCCTTCTCTACTCCTCTCCCTTTTCCCACTCCCTTGTTGTTTCCTTTTGCAATTGAATCTGAGATGGTATTCAAGCAGCCCCTATTTCTATTCACCTACACAGACCCCCCCGCCTCCCGTCTTCTGTGTTGGTAGGCCTTTAAAAACTATCATTCAAAATTAAGTCGTAGTGTCTGTTAGTTAGCCAAGGAGATTATGTAACACATTTTCCTTCTGTTGCAGGCCCCTCTTTCGCGATTCATTCCTGTTCGCTGATTATAAATCACTCCAGGCCAGTTGTTTTATCATTCCAAAAAGCATGTAAAAGAGAAGCTGTTTTGCAATTAATAACCAAATTGCACAGCCCTGCCAGCTGCAATTTTAAAATCATTTTAAGAATCATTATGCTGCGGCAGAACAGAGCGGAAATTAGCTCGAGTTCCCGAGGCGGTGGAGGGGGCCTAGGATTAATGCTGTGCAATTATTAAAAGGTAAATATTCATCCCTATTTTATTCAGGGCAAATAAACTGATTATAAATAGATTGATGGGTTGTGGGATGGCTAACCCGGGTTCCGGGGGCGGGGGAGAAGGAAGGAAGTAAACAGATTGACCGGTGGGCTGCCATCCAAACCAAAGAAGTCTTCAACATGAAGTTTTCTTGAGCCATTCCTTGCCTTAATTGGCCCCTCGAAATCTCTGAGCTTGGTGATTTCCTTGCCGGCATTTCATTACTCAGCCTAGGTAACATTACCAGTGCGAGAATGACTAGAAGATATACTCTTCCTTTCTAGCATGGATAATGTTACCTAGTTGGGTAATGAAATGTCTACAAGGAAATCACCAAGCTCAGAGAGCACCAAAGACTCTACAGTCCTCCTCCTCCTCCTCCTCCTCCTCCTCCTCCTCTCTTTCTCCTTGACTCCACAAACCCTACTCCCTACTAGCATGGATGAAGTTGCTTAGTTGGGTAATGAAATGTCTACAAGGAAATCACCAAGCTCAGAGAGCACCAAGGACCCATAATCATAGTCCTAATCCTCCTCCTCCTCCTCCTCCTCCTCCTCCTCCTCCTCCTCCTCCTCCTCCTCTCTTTCTCCTTGACTCCACAAACCCTACTCCCTACTAGCATGGATGAAGTTGCTTAGTTGGGTAATGAAATGTCTACAAGGAAATCACCAAGCTCAGAGAGCACCAAGGACCCATAATCATAGTCCTCCTCCTCCTCCTCCTCCTCCTCCTCCTCCTCCTCCTCCTCCTCCTCCTCCTCAATTTGACAATCCCTACTCACTACTGCATGTCACATAGTTTGATAATGAAACATCTGCCAGAAAAGCACCAAGCTCAGAGAGCATCAAAGACCCCACGGTTCAACCTTGAGCTACAAATACCAAGAATCATTTGATCTCTTTAAAAAGGGGAGGAAAAAAAATCCTCCTTGAATCAGACTTAAATCTTGTGGACTTTATGGACAATGGAGATAATCTGGGGGGCAATGCAGATAGTCCTTGACATATGATCTAATTGGCCTCCACGTTTGGCCTACCCCGTTATGTAAAGATTCCTGTGTGTTTCCTTCACTTGGTTTTAGTCCTGGCTGCATTGTCTGATGCCCAACACGGATGTGATATTCCTGGACATTAGGAAATAAACTTTATTTCTCTAAATATTAGATACTATCAAGATTTCTTTTGTTTTCTCTTTTACGATGGGGGAGGGTCCATCCACAAGAATTGCATCCATCCAATTAAGGCACGTATCAACCCACGTAGGAGAGAAATAACTCTTGTCACTTTTTATTAGTCACCGACTGCAGCAGCCAAAAAGCATCCCTTGGCCAATCAATCCTGCCTGACACAATTGACTGAAGTCTCTTATTACCTCCCTCTGCAATTATGTTGCAGCCACATTGAAAATCCCCCAAGTCTGCAGAGGCAGAGCGGGGACGCTGAACAGCAAAACTTTCTAGCATCTCGCATACTTCCCGAAGGCACCTATTTAGTTTCACACCCTTAGCTGAGGACAGTAGAGATTGCTGTGTGGTGTAAATTCAGCTTTTCTTGATTGCATTAACAGAGTTGGAAGGGGGTTTGTAGGTCATCTAGTCCAACCCCACTCCTGGTCCCCCACCCAAGCAGAAGAACCTTATACCATTTCTGACAGATGCCAGTCCAGTCTCTTTTTGAAAGTTTCTAGGGATGGAGCTACCACATCTTCTGAAGGCACTTGGTACCGTGTTTCCCCCAAAATAAGACCCTGTCTTATATTTTTTTGAATCCTGAAATAAGCGCTTGGCCTTATTGCCATGCGCTCAAAAGCCCAATTGGGCTTATCATCAGGGGATGTCTTATTTTGGGGAAAACAGGGTATCTATCTATCTATCTATCTATCTGTCTATCTATCTATCTATCTATCTATCTATCTATCTATCTATCTATCATCTATCTATCTGTCATCTATCTATCATCTATCCCTATCATCTCTCTCTCTCTCTCTTTCTTTCTTTCTTTCTTTTTCTATCTATCTATCTATCTATCTATCTATCATCTATCTATCATCTATCTATCTATCTATCTATCTATCATCTATCTATCTATCTATCTATCTATCTATCTATCTATCTATCTATCTATCTATCATCTATCTATCATCTATCCCTATCATATCTCTCTCTCTCTCTCTCTCTCTCTCTCTCTCTCTCTTTCTTTCTTTCTTTTTCTATCTATCTATCTATCTATCTATCTATCTATCTATCTATCTATCTATCTATCTATCTATCTATCTATCATCTATCTACTATGTATCTATCAGCTATCTATCTATCTATCTATCTATCTATCTATCTATCTATCTATCTATCTATCTATCTATCTATCTATCTCACTTCTCTGCTTGCCGAACTCCCACTATTGTCCGTGAAGCTCTCCAAGCTTTCACGCTTCGAAGGGTCCTCAAACGCAGTGAAAAAACAGCGTTGGAGAGCAGCGATTGCTCTCACAACGCCATGTCACCACAAGTCACCAACCGGAAGTCCATCATCCATCCATCCATCCATCCATCCATCCATCCATCCATCTATCATCTATCTATCTATCTATCTATCTATCTATCTATCTATCTATCTATCTATCTATCTATCTATCTATCTATCTATCTATCTATCTATCTATCTATCTACCGTATTTCCCTAAAAATAAGAGCCTGTCTTATATTTTTTTTGAACTCTGAAATAAGCCCTTGGCCTTATTGCCATGCGCTCAAAAGCCCGATTGGGCTTATTATCAGGGGATGTCTTATTTTGGGGGAGACAGGGTGTTTGTACTTAAAATTAAATTGTGGGGTCCTTGGTGCTCTCTGAGCTTGGTGGTTTTCTTGCAGACGTTTCATTACCAAACTAGGTGACTTCATCAGTGCAGTAGGGAGTGGGGATTGTCAAGAGGAGGAGGGGAGGAGGAGAAGGAGGAGGAGAAGAAGAAGGAAGAGAAGTGTAGGGTCCTTGGTGCTCTCTGAGCTTGATGGTTTTCTTGGGTTGATTGTTCTCACTGTCAGGAAATTTCTCCTTATTTCCAGGTTAAATCTCTTCTTGGTCAATTTCCATCCATTATTCCTTGTCTGGCCTTCAGGTGCCTTGAAAAACAGGCTGACCCCCTCCTCTCTGTGGCAGCCTGTCAAATATTGGAAGATGCTCTCCTGTCTCCGCTGGTCCTTCTCTTCACTAGACTAGCCATGCCCAGTTCCTGCAACAGCTCATTGTATGTTTTAGCCTCCAGTCCCCTCATCATCCTGGTTGCTCTTCTCTGCACTCTTTCTAGAATCTCTTGCAGGTTTCAAGCATGAAACTTTGTTTGTCAGAAGTTTGCAAAAGGATATCACGTCATCCCGGAATGCTGCAACCTGTCATAAATTTGAGTCAGTTGTCCAACATCGTAATGTGAATCTCACGTGAGGGTGGGGAGGCTGCAATGGTCAAGAAGTGTGAAAAGCGGTCGTAAGTCTGTTTTTCCCCCTGCCCTTGTAACTTCGAATCGTCACTAAATGAACTGCTGTAAGTTGAGAAGTATCTGTAATGCCTATCTGGGCTGAGTGTCATATTGCCAGAAAGGAACAGTTGCATCCTTGTGTGTGTGTGTCTGTGTGTGTCTGTGTGTGTGTGTGTGAGAGAGAGAGAGAGTATAAAGGAGAAGGGGGTTACTGAGCTGGGACCACAGAACATCTGTCTGGTTCAATTACTGCATTCTCTAAAGAACCAGAAAGATAATTAATATAGCAGAGAAAGTTGTGCTTGTTTTACAGAAGGAAAAAAAAATGTTCAAGCACCTGAGTTGGAAAGCAATTCAAAAGACCCAGAGGAATCCTGTGGGCTGTGCGATAGCTCCAAGATTTTGCCACCCAGGATTAGGGCCGGCAAAGCATGTTTCCAAGGCTGGCTTTAATAGACTGGAAACAGCGGGTGGAAGGAAAACAGAAGTCCCTGGTCACTTTAAGTGGGAGAGACACATAATTAGGATTTGACTGTTTTGAAAAGTCTTTCCTTGGATCACCAGGGAGGGAGGGAGGAAGGAAATGGGGATGGAGGGATGAGGGAGGGAGGGAGGGAGGGAGGGAGGAAGGAAGGAAGGAAGGAAGGAAGGAAGGAAGGAAGGAAGGAAGGAAGGAAGGAAGGAAGGAAGAGGGAGGAAGGAAATGGGGATGGAGGGATGAAGGAGGGAGGGAAGGAGGGAAAGAGGGAGGGAGGGAGGGAGGGAGGGAGGGAGGGAGGGAGGAAGGAAGGAAGGAAGGAAGGAAGGAAGGAAGGAAGGAAGGGGGATAGAGGTGGGGATGAAGTAAGGGAGGGAGGGAGGAAGGGGGAGGGAGGTGGGGATGAAGTAAGGAGGGAGGGAGGGAGGGAGGACGGAAGGAAGGGGGAGGGAGGTGGGGATGAAGTAAGGGAGGGAGGGAGGAAGGAAGGGGGAGGCAGGGAGGCAGGGAGGGAGGGAGGAAGGGAGGAAGGGAGGAAGGGAGGAAGGAAGGAAGGAAGGAAGGAAGGAAGGAAGGAAGGAAGGAAGGAAGGAAGGAAGGAAGGAAGGAAGGAAGGAAGGAAAAAACAACTTCAAAAAGAGTGGCATGCAATTTTCCTGAAACAAATCCAAATCACTCTTCTGTTCTCCAAGCTCCATCCTAAATGGCTCCTGAGGGTTCGTTAAAACTTTGAGGTTGGGGTAGCATGTTCCCAATCCTCCCAGCCAAGATGGCTTCCCTCTGCAGCTGCTGCTTCGGGCCCCTCCATTTGACTACTAGACAGGTGTAGAAAGCTCGTGCAATAGCACTTCCGCGCTCAACCAAAGGGAGGGAACATGCAGAAAACTCTGCCTAACCCATCTGTTCACAGGGAAATTAACCACCACTGAGGGAGCAAGGAAGGTCTGCAGCATTTGCCGAAGAGCAAAATGAAAACCATTGCAGCTTAATTAAGCTGCTAAATGCTAACCATTTGTTTAAAAACAGAGAGTTAACATTATTAATAGTGTGGGGAAAAAAATAAATAAAATAAAATAAAATAAAATAAAATAAAATAATAAAATAAAATAAAATAATAAAATAAAATAAAATAAAATAAAATAAAATAAAATAAAATAAAATAAAATAAAATAAAATAAAATAAAATAAAATAAAATAAAATAATATAAAATAAAATAAAATAATAAAATAAAATAAAATAAAATAAAATAATAAAATAAAATAAATAAAATAATGAAATAAAATGAAATAAAATGAAAAATAATACAATACAATACAATACAATATAAAACAAAAGGAAGAAGGAGGGGGAATCAGACAAATGTCCCACTCTTGCAAAGCGTTATACTACCCTGTTTCCCCCAAAATAAGACATCCCCTGATAATAAGCCCAACTGAGCTTTTGAGCGCATGGAAATAAGGCCAAGCGCTTATTTCAGGGTTCAAAAAAATATAAGACAGGGTCTTATTTTCGGGCAAACTCTGTATAAATCTATGCTGTCCTTCTTTCCAGAGAATAATGTCAGATGCTGCAGACAGAGAGAGTGATTATAGTTATTGAAGGGATTCTGAAAAAAAAGTTGAGATACCCAGTTTTGGTCTTACATTTTACAATGTAAAAAAGATGTTGAGAGTCTGGAAAGAATGCTGAGAAAAGCAACAAAGGCGATTAGAAGGATGGAGGTTAAAAACGTAAAAGGAATTGGGTTTGTCTACTCTAGTGAGAAGAAGGACATAATAGCAGTGTTCCAATATTTGAGGAGCTGCCACAAAGAAGGGGGGGGGGTCAAATTATTCTCCAAAGCACCTGAAGGCAGAACAAGAAGCAATGGGTGGAAACTAAACAAGGAGAGAATTAACCTAGAACTAAGGAGAAATTTCCTGTCAGTGAGGACAATTCCTTCTCATTAGGTGGCCAAAGTATTTGAGTTTCCTCTTCAGGATCTGGCCTTCCAAAGAGCAGTCAGGGTTGATCTCCTCTAGGACTGACCGGTTGGATCACCTTGCAGTTCAAGGGACTCGCAGGAGTCTTCTCCAGCAACAGAGTTCAAAGGCCTCCATTCTTTGGCGCTGTTATGGCCCGTCAGCGGCCTGTGCGGATGGTAGCTGATTCTGACAGCGAGGAGGCTGGTATGATGTTTCGCCAGCAGTCTGTGCAGCTGGCACCCGAGTCAGGCAATGAGGAGGCTGGAGAAGATGTGGTTCCAGAGGCAGGGATTCAGCCAGGGCTGAACCTCCATAATCAGAACCTCCAGAAGCTCCTTTAAGTGAAGAGGATGAAGAGGAGGAGCCTCTTCTTAATGCATGGGTGCGCAGAGCTGCCAAAAGACAGGAGTGGCTCCTCAAGAGGAGGTCTCCTCAAGAGTAAGGCTTGGGGCTAATTGGCCACTCCCTTAGCCTATTTAAGGAGGAACACCAACTGAAGCAAGTTGTAGGGAACAACTTTAGTTCACTCTACTTCGCGTCTGAATTCTCTGCACATTGCTTCTGGGCTTTCTGCCAACCTTCATAAGATTGTGATTACTTTATCTTTGCTTTCTTGTAGGCTGTTAAGAAAAGTGTATTAACAGCCTTTGTTTTGAAAAAGACTGAGTTATTTTAGTAAATTAAGTTTTGTACAAACTTTGTGTGTTCTTTGGGGTCCGTAGCTAGGGCAGAACAGGTGCTCAGCCTTACTTATGGTCCAACTTTCACAGCCATCCATTGCCACTAGGAATACCATAGCCTTGATTATGCACACTTTTTTTGGCAGGGTGATAGGTTACAATCAGGTTACAATCTGGGTCAGTCACCGGGACCATATTTTTATTCTCCCAAGCTTTCAGATTCGTGCAGGAGCCCATCTTCAGGAAATTTCTCTCTAGCAATTCTGTGTGTGGTGTTTATAGTTGTTATGCGTGTGGCTTTTTAGTTGTTGATTGGAGTAAAAAGCCACACCCAACCGGGTACCCTATAAATACTACACACAGAAAATTCGGGGAATAGGTTGACCCCCTCTTCTTTGTAGCAGCCCCTTGGGTATTGGAAGACCGCTATCAGGTCACCCTTAATTCTTCTTTTCTTTAGAGGTCACATAAACTTAGCGTAGAATAATGCTCAATTTGATCACACGACCTCATATTTACAAAGGTAAGTTAATACTCTTGTCAATGTTGTTGGCCCCGGAGGATTTACGCTCTAGAAAAGTCTTACTTGAATAAAGGCTAACGGCGTTGGCAGCTTAATGTCACAATGACCTTTTCTTACCATTTTGAAATATTTAATTCCATTTCACAGGCATTTCAGAGCTTTTTTTTAAAAAAAATGTGTGCGTTTTTCAAGAACGCATTACAATCCGTAATGATTTATTTTTTTCTGGCCTGATATTAACTCAATTTTTCCCCCCTCTTGCGTGCCTGTTACTGGGTACGCACCCTCTTCCAAATAAACAGATGATTGTGGTTTTCTGCAAATACGCGCTTCAAGACATACGTTTCCCTAATATGTACATTTTTTTCTGTCAAGTTTCCTCTAACGGATACATTTTTCTGTACTTCTCTGCAGTGGTGGGATTCAGCTCGTTCACACCACTTCGGGAGAACCGGTTGTTAACTTTCTGAGCAGTTTGGCAAACTGGTTGTTGGAAGAAATCATTAGGGCAGAGAACCGGCTGTTAAATTTATTTATTTTATTTTATTATTAAAATTTATATGCCACCCTTCTCCCATAGGACTCAGGGCAGCTCACACAATAAAAACAAGAACGGTGATGACGACAATACAATACAATACAAAAGAGCCTGGTGGCATGGCAGACGAAAACCTGTTATTAATATTCAGCTGCCTGCCATTACTGCTAGTTCGAATCTCCCTAGGCTCAAGGTCGACTCAGCCTTCCATCCTTTCTAAGGTAGGTAAATTGAGGACCAAGTCTGTGCGGGCAATAAGCTGACTTTGTATAAATTTGTATAAGCTGACTTTGTATAATATACAAAAGTATGAAGGCTATTGCTTAACGCATTGTAAGCTGCCCTGAGTCTCCGGAGAAGGGCGGCATATAAATCAAATTAAAAAAAGGAAGGAAGGAAGGAAGGAAGGAAGAGGAAGGAAGGAAGGAAGGAAGGAAGGAAGGAAGGAAGGAAGGAAGGAAGGAAGGAAGGAAGGAAGGAAGGAAAGAAAGAAAGAAAGAGGAAGGAAGGAAAGAAGGAAGGAAGGAAGGAAGGAAGGAAGGAAGGAAGGAAGGAAGGAAGGAAGGAAGGAAGGAAGGAGGGAGGGAGGGAGGGAGGGAGGGAGGGAGGGAGGGAAGGAAGAAAAGAAAGAAGAAAGAAAGAAAGAAAGAAAGAAAGAAAGAAAGAAAGAAAGAAAGAAAGAAAGAAAGAAAGAAAGAAAGAACATTCGGCTGCCTGCAATTACTGTAAGTTTGAATCTCACCAGGCTCAAGGTTGACTGAGCCTTCCATCCTTTCTAAGGTAGGTCAAATGAGGACCCAGTTTGTGGGGGCAATAAGCTGACTTTGTATAATATACAAAAGTATGAAGGCTATTGCTTAACGCATTGTAAGCCGCCCTGAGTCTCCGGAGAAGGGCGGCATACAAATCAAATTAATATATATATATATTAAAATGCAATCTAAAAATTAAAATCCCCAAATTAAAAACTCCATAATCGGTCAGGGAATTTGATGAAAAAGCCATGTCTTAAGGTCGGTGCAAAATGTGCAGAGATGGGGGCCGTCCGGAGCTTGGTGGGTAACCCATTCCAGAGGGTCGGTGCTGCCACAGAGAATGCCCTCATCCTGGGGGTCGCCAGCCGACATTGTCTAGCCGACAGCACCCGGAGGAGGGCAGTTCTATGAGAACTCACAGGACGGTAGGAGGCCGGTAGGAGGTGGTCCTGCAAGTACCTCGGGCCCATGCCATGTAGAGCTTTATAGGTGAGTACCAGTATCTTGAAGCGGATCCGGAAGGCCACCGCCAGCCAGTGCAGCTTGCACCACTGCTTCTCTGGTTAGGCTGTGAATGACATTGCAAAAGATGGAAAAAATGGAATTTTGGCAAGGACCGGCATCCCTGCTCTTAGCATTTTCTATTGGGGGTTAATAACCATCATCCACATCTTGAGAAGGAGGAAGGAAGGAAGATTCCCCTAGCAGCTTCTTATTCTGATGGATCAGACCTTCAGCCAAGTCTCACCACTGAAATGAATCATTTGCTTATCAAGGGCTCTGTGAGGTCTTGCTGCAGAAGACAATAATAATATTTTTTTAAAAAAACAGTCTTGGAAGAAGACACTGTTTCATAGAAGAAATATGTCTATCTCTAGTGCAAAGAGACCTTCGGGCTTGTATGCTTCCAGAGACATAAATATCAGCTCTAGGTAACATAATAATGCTAATAAACCCATCCTCATGAATAGGTCATGAGAAAGAAATGAGATGTTTTGTACCATAACGAGGCCTTAAGAAAATGAAAAAGAAACACTGCAAAACCACTCTGGCACAAGGTGCATCTTCCTTCTTACTCGCTCGTAAGATTATTTATTTCATAGGACAATTATCTTGAGTTGATAGATAGATGGTAGTTCATAGATGATAGATAGATAGATAGATAGATAGATAGATAGATAGATAGATAGATAGATAGATAGATAGATAGATAGATATAGATAGATAGATAGATAAAGTACGTAGGTAGATGGTAGGTAGGTATGTAGATAGATAGGAAGAGAGAGAGAGAGATGGTAGGTAGGTATGTAGATAGTAGGTAGGTTGATAGATAGATAGATAGATAGATAGATAGATAGATAGATAGATAGATAGATAGATAGATAGATAGATAGATATGGTAAGTAGGTAGGTAGATGGTAGGTAGGTATGTAGATAGATAGGAAGAGAGAGAAAGAGAGAGAGAGAGAGAGATGGTAGGTAGGTATGTAGATAGTAGGTAGGTTTATAGATAGATAGATATGGTAAGTAGGTAGGTAGATGGTAGGTAGGTATGTAGATAGATAGGAAGAGAGAGAGAGAGATGGTAGGTAGATATGTAGATAGTAGGTAGGTTTGTAGATAGATAGATAGATAGATAGATAGATAGATAGATAGATAGATAGATAGATAGATAGATAGACGGACAGACACATGATGGATGGATGGATGGATGGATGGATGGACAGACAGACAGAGAGATGATGGATGGATGGATTGATGGACACATGATGGATGGATGGATGGACGGACGGACGGACAGAGAGACAGACAGACGGACAGATGATGGAGGGATGGACACATGATGGATGGATGGATGGATGGATGAATGGATGGACAGAGAGACAGATACATGATGGATGGATGGATGGATGGATGGTCAGACAGACAGAGAGACAGACACATGATGGATGGATGGATGGATGGATGGATGGATGGATGGATGGATGGATGGAGAGAACGGTTATGGTTTTTGAAAGGATTTTGAAAAAATTAGAGAAATTCAGCTTTGATCACCACTGTATAAAAAAGATGTTGAGATTTTAGAAAGAGTGCAGGGAATAGAATCAGAAAGATGATTAGGGGGCTGGAGGTTAAACATATGAGGAAAGGTTGCAGGAACTGGGTATGTCTAGTTTAATGCAGAGAAGGACCAGAGGCGACAGGCAGCCACAAAGAAGAGGGGGTCCATCTATTTTCCAAAGCACTGGAAGGTAGGACAATGAATGGAAACTAATTAAGGAGTGGAACAACTTCCCTCCAGAAATTGTGGGTGCTGCAATACTGGACATTTTCAAGAAGAGATTGGACAACCATTTGTCTGAAGTGCTATAGGTTTTCATGCCTGAGCAGGGGGTTGGACTAGAAGACCTCCAAGGTCCCTTCCAACTCTGTTATTCTGTTAGAAAGAAACAATCAAGATTTATCTCTGCCAACCTATCCGGGATGGAGCGGGATACATCTTGAAATCATCACAGCCAGTTCCTTGTCCTCCATTGAGTATGCAGAGAAGGGGGAGACATTTTAGATGCTTCCAGCTGTCGGTAACTCTGACACAGGAGTCTGCTCGCTGTCCCCTGTTTGCTGATGATTTATTAAGCATTGTTTATGCCTGTGACAATATTTCCTTCTGTTCGCCTATCTGGTTCCACTATCTGCTCAGCAATTCAGCTTCATTGCAATGATGGATGATTTGTGGAAGTTGGTGGGTTGGGAATTTTTTTTTCTTTTTTTTTTTCCCCACCCCAAACCAGGAGATTCCTTGTTTGCCTGCAAAAATAAAAGAAAGGGGGAAGTAGAAAAGACAAAGGCCTTCTGATAGATTATCCTTCAGACCAGAAGAATGATTTGTGGAGTAGGTAGATCTAGGGAGGGAGGGAGGGAGGGAAGGAGGGAGGGAAGGAAGGAAGGAAGGAAGGAAGGAAGGAAGGAAGGAAGGAAGGAAGGAAGGAAGGAAGGAAGGAAGGAAGGAAGGAAGGAAGGAAGGAAGGAATACAATTATCAAGATTAACTTTTAAAACTAATTTTGGAGTGTTGAACAAAGAAATGGAAAGGTTTCTTGGGCATCAAGTAAAACGTAGACAATTTTACTCCCTTTTCTTCTGCCATGGATTTGGTCCTTGTCCGGGGAACAATGGAAAATGATGCAGAATTTATTCTTCCTTGATCTATCCTGTCATGCATCTTTTGGGAGTTCAGTGTCCAAATAACACAAAACAGGAAGAACAGCCTGTTAATTCTGATAGAAGAGATTATTTGTGGGTCAGGATTGAATTGTGGGGTCCTTGGTGGTGTCTTGCAGATAAACATCAATCCTGATTAAGTAACATCCTGACTAAGTAACATCATCAATGCTAGAAGAGAGAAGAAGAAGAAGAAGAAGAAGAAGAAGAAGAAGAAGAAGAAGAAGAAGAAGAAGAAGAAGAAGAAGAAGAAGAAGAAGAAGAAGAAGAAGAAGAAGAAGAAGAAGAAGAAGAAGAAGAAGAAGAAGAAGAAGAAGAAGAAGAAGAAGAAGAAGAAGAAGAAGAAGAAGAAATAGTAGTAGTTCTGTCTTCAGGTGCTTTGAAAATAGGCTGATCCCCTCTTCTTTGTGCAGCCCCACAGATACTGGAAGATTGCTATCAGTCACCACCTGACAGTTAGAACAATGAATCAGTGGAACAACTTGCCTCCAGAAGTTGTGAATTCTCCAACACTAGGACATTTTAAGAAGAGCCAGGACAACCATTTGGTGTAGGATTTCCTGCCTAAGCAGGGGGTTGGACTAGAAGACCTCCAAGGTTCCTTCCAACTTGGTTATTCTACTCTACTCTAAGAAGAAAAGTAAGCAGTGAAATCTCTGGTGGTAGAAAAAAGCTATTTCTGGATCCTAGGTGCTTGGGGGTGAGGGCAGGGGGGAGAAATATTTGGAAAGGGAGTGTCTTGAATTTATCATCATCTGCCTGCAGGATTTCAAAATCCCTCTGGCTACCCCCAAAAAAAACCACCAAAAAACAGAGAACGGTAATCATGTAAGGTAGGTGAGCAATTATAATTCCTTCCTTGCAGATGGGAAGTGAATCACAGTTGGACAGACAGCAATTACTCCATGCTAATTCTCAAGTCTGTATTTAGTTTGGGATTATACTATATCAAAAATAACAGTCGTAAAACTGATGCAACCCCACGAAAATAATTGAAAGTCTTCTGCTATGCTCACAGTGTCATTATCTCATATTTTAATTTTTTTTTAATACGTTCTACTAAGGGTTTCTTATTCTAACTGCCCCGCAGAGCGTAAAATTTAACAAACAAACTAGCTGATCTACACAATAATGAAACTCAACAAGACAACAGAATTCCAGGTAATTAAAATAATGTTTAAAACAGCAACCAACGTAACAAAATAACAACAACAACAACAACAATAATAATAATAATAATAAATAATAATAATAAATTCGAAGTTGAGCGACTATGGAAAAAGAAATCATGTGTTGTTCCGATTGTAATTGGAGCCCTTGGAGCAATACCCAAAGGGCTACCCCGCTATTTAGAAATTCTAAATTTACCGGACTTGAACATTTTGACTCTACAAAAAACCACCTTACTCGGAACAGCTTACATCCTCCGACGATATCTTAACAGTTCCTAGGTCCTTGGTTAGGACTCGAGCTGCTGAGCTATTAACCAGCCTTAAAGGCTGTGAATCTCACTACAGATTAAATAATAATAATAATAATAATAATAATAATAATAATAATAATAATAATAATAATAATAATAATAATTGCAGCAAGTGAGTATTTGCTAAAGAAAGTTACATCAAATGCAAATTTCAGGCTTAAAACAACTCACCGGTGATTAGCCCAAAGTCACCCAGCCAGCTTTCATGCCTAAAGTGGGACTAGAACTCTCTGTCTCCTGGTGATTGGCCCAAAGTCACCCAGCTAGCTTTCATGCTATGGGAAGCTACCCCCCTCCTAGAAGAATTAAATATTTTGAGAAATATTGAAAAAAAATTAAAATAGGAATAAAAATCTTCAGAGAGACAGAAACTCAGAGCTTCAGCTCCCTGCCCTCCTCCCCCAAGCAGATACTAAGCCGAGGCCAGTTTTTAGAAATGCAGATTTGGTAATCCATTACTCCCTGCAGCAAGATCTGATCAAAGGCACAAGAGCCCTCAGCCACAAGAGCTATTGCCCAACAAGCCCCTTCATTGCATCAGCCCAAACTTCAACCAAACGTAGCTCAGACAAATTCCTAGGATTTGTACATGGCACCATGGGAGTCTGAAAACAGCCAATAGAAGAATACATGTTCTTGCACAGGAACAGGAAGCTCAAGTTCAAAGCCCAAGGGAAGGTATAAAAAACCCCTTACTCTCAACTCCATGTGTTCAGCTGCACCAGAACCATGGGCATGGTGGTTCTGCTTCATCATTAAACCATCTTTCCAATCAGCCTCCATGTTTCCAGGGTCTTTCTCCCGGCTTGGAACTGAACCAGATGGATATTTCTTCCAACAATGCCAAAGGATGAACTCACAGCCTCCTTTTTTTTCAGCATTTTCACCACTGCCCCAAACTAACCATCTTTAACATCTTCAACCATCTTCAACATTCCTTCCTTCTCTTTTCTTTGTAGCCCCTTCTTGCCTCTTACTCCTTTGTAAAAAGCTTCACTGTGGACTTGGATTATTATCTCCAACCTTTCTCAGAACCAAAAAGTGCAAAGAAGAGCAACTAGGATGATTAAAGACCTGGAGAATAAAAAATATGAAGAACAGTTGCGGGATTTGGGTTTGGCCAGTCTAGAGAAAAGAAGAACTGGGGGAACATAATAGTAGGATTCCAGTATTTTTAGAAGCTGCCACAAAGAGGTGGTCAACCTATTCTCCAAAGTATCTGAGGTAAGGACAAGAAACAATGGATGGAAACTAATCAAGGAGAGACGTAACCTGGAAATAAGGAGAAGCTTCCTAACAGTGAGGACAATTAACCAATGGAACAGCTTGTCTTCAGAAGTTGTGGGCGCTTCATCACTGGAGGTTTTTAAGAAGACACTGGACAGTCACTTGTCTGAAGTGGTATAGGGCCATGATGGCGAACCTATGGCACACATGCCACAGGTGGCCCGCAGAACCATATCGGTGGGCATGTGAGCTGATTTTCGAGCCTTCCGGGCCTTTCGGAAGTCAGGAAACAGGCTGTTTACAGCCTCCGGAGGCCTCCAGAGGACGGTGGGGAAGGCCCATTTTTCACTCTCCCCAGGTTCCAGAGGCTTTCGAGGAGCCTGGGGAGGTTGAAAATGGCCTTTCCCAGCTCCCCTGGAGGCCCTCCAGAGGCCAGAAACGGCCCGTTTGCTGACTTCCAGGAAGTCAGCAAATGGGCCATTTCTGTTCTCCGGAGGGCCTCGGGGGGGTGGGAGGCCATTTTCACCCTCCCCGGGCTCCTAGAAAGGCTCTGGAGCCTGGAGAGAGCGAAAAACAGACCTACTGGGCCCACCATGCCATCGTGGGCCAAAAATGGGGGGAGCGCAGGGGGGGGGTCACTTGTGCATGTGGATGGGGGCACATAGAATTATGGTTGTGGGCATGCGTGTGACCCCCCCTCCCCGCGCTCCACCCGCTTTTGGCACGTGATGACAAAAAGGTTAGCCATCACTGGTATATCCTGCCTGAGTTGGGGGTTGGACTAGAATACTTCCAAGGTCCCCTCCAGCTCTTTTTTTAATTATGATTCATTCCTTTTTTTCCTTTGCAGGAATTACAAATGACTGTGCCACCAGCCAGATCCACCTCCAGAAGAGTTTCTCATCGTGCCCCATCGCTCATTCCCTCATTCCCTTTCATCTTTTGTACGTTGGCTGGGGAATTCTGGGAGTTGAAGTCCACACATCTTACAGATTGAGAGACACTGGTGTAGGGAGAGGTCCCAGTCACTTTAAAGTAAGTTGGTTGGAAACCTCTTGAAGTGCTTATGACCTTTGGAGAACTTTGCCCATTGTGAAGCCCCTACTTTAGATAGGAGATAAAAAGTCAGATGGGACAACTTAGTGTTGCAGTGTCAGTCTTTTAGCTATAACAAAGGCTTTGTCCAGTTGTCAAATTACATGTATTAGGTAATTCAAGAGAATATTATTCTCTGGAAATTTTAGCTTTTGTTACCCAGTCATTTTTATATAGCCCTCTGCTTTCTCCCAAAACTTAGTAAGTATAAGACATTGTAAAAAATATTGCATTTTAAAGAAGCACTTATCTTTATTACTTCTCCAGCAAAATGCCGGTTTTGACAATCCTTTTCTGCACAAGCATAATGGAGTCTAATCAATTCTAAATAATATTTTTCATTGTATAAGTCATTTAAGGTCGATTAACTTTCTTTCTATAGAAGTTAAGACACTCACACATTGTCTAGGGAAGATAGGAGAAACTAATACTTCATTCCCCTCGTCTCTTATCATCTGCATATCAAAATGATTTATTGATAATAAGAATGTTCATTATTAGCCAAGTGTGACTGGCCACAAGGAATTGATCTCTGGTGCAGAAGGTCTCAGTATGCATACGGACAACAGAGTAATATAAATGTAAGATGCCAATGGGAGATGGTAATAGGAAAGATGAGACGAATAATAGCAATACAGCACTACTACATGGGCAAATATCTTTAGGCCTAAGTCAGCCCCAAAACTGCTTTTTTAAGAATTTGGACTTTCTGATTTTGTTAAGGATATTGTTGTTGTGTGTTTTTTTTTAAATTAGATTTATATGCCGCCCTTCTCCGGAGACTCAGGGCAGCTTACAATGCGTTAAGCAATAGCCTTCATACTTTTGTATGTTTTTTATACAAAGTCAGCTTCTTGCCCCCACAAACTGGGCCCTCAATTGACCTACCTTAGAAAGGATGGGAGGCTGAGTCAACCTTGAGCCTCGAACTCGCATAATTGCAGACAGCTGGGTGTTAATAACAGGCTATCTAGCCCGTCGAGCTATCTGAGGGTCTTTCTGGTTGCTGGTTGGTGTTACCAACCAGCAGAGTGTAGAGCACAGAGAAACGTTGCTGAAAGTAATGAATAAGAGATATGTGCAAACTGGTTTATCAAAAGTTTACTTTATAGTGGAAAAAACAATTTCATAGTCTTTTAAACAATCCAAGTCTTTGCCAGTTAAATCAGTCCAGTGATACAAAAATCTTCTTACCATACAAACAGTAGCTGGTTAGAATAACAAGTTCACTCTGGTAACAAACCACGATGGTAGCAGATCCATCCACGATGATAGCACAATGGTAGCAACTCCTCACACAATGGTAGCCTATCATCAACTGACTACATTACAGATCCCTTCTTAAATACGTTTACAACTAGTGATTATCTAATTACAGCATGACTCAGCATTACAATGATTCAGCAGTAAAACTTAAAGTCATATAATACATATCCATGTTAAAGTCACAGAACACATATATTGCCTGGACAACCTGTTAGACTCATACCATATCCTAACAGGTTTTTCTTTGAAGACATTTCGCTTCTTACCCAAGAAGCTTCTACAGAGCTTCTGAAGAGTTTCAGCTCTGAAGAAGCTTCTTGGATGAGAAGTGAAACCTCTTCAAAGAAAAAACCAGAAAGCCCAGTTGCCTCTTGGAAAGGTGCCATTGGGACAACCATGACTTGGATGACAAAGAATCTCCATAGACATTTAGCTATGCACTTTGGCAAAAACACCTTTCGAATGATGTGGGAGTAGGAACGGATTTCTAGAAACATTGCAGACAAACCGAAGAAGCTTCTTGGATGAGAAGCGAAACCTCTTCAAAGAAAAAACCAGAAAGCGCAGTTGCCTCTTGGAAAAAGCGCCTTTGTGACAACCATGATCTGGATGATGGACCATCTCCATAGACAGTTTAGTGATGCACTTTGGGGAAAAGACTCTTCGAATGGTGGGGGAGTAGGAACGGATTTCTAGAAACATTGCAGAAGTCAACCCTGAAACTGACTTAACCGAAGCCATCTTAGATGGGGAGGGTGGATGTGAGATAGCTGGGATTTTGGCACCAAAACAAAATTCTTTCTCTTGGGAACCAAGGACATTCTCACACCTGGGCAGAGAAAGGTGGAGTGATGTCACCAGGCAACCAGACAGTGCCATGATTGGACCATGAGACTGATTGTTTTGAGAAAGTGACCAACTTTTACTTTTAACTAGGTGAAAAACGCGGGAGCCTTCAGAGTCGGTTTTCACCAGATCTGTGCCAATGTGATATATCCAACAAAACTATTCTTTGAGGAATCGACCTGCCTCGGAGTTTTGCTTGCTATGGGTCTATTACTTGGAACCTTGACAGAAGAAGCTTCTTTGATGAGAAGTGAAACATCTTCAAGGAAAAACCAGAAAGTCCAGTTGCCTCTTGAAAAAGCACCTATGGGACAGTCATCCCATGACCTGGATGTCTGAGAATCTCCATCGACACCTAAGGCAGCACTGTGAGAATTAGGTGTTCAGCAGGGTAATGGCATGACTTTGTGTCTAGTTGTCTTGACATGCAATGCCCTATAGCAGCGGTCACCCACTGGTGGTCCATGGACCACCGGTGCTCCATGAGAAAATTTTGGTGGTCCACAGAACATTTATTTGCATTTTTTTATATTGCACTAAATCAGGGGTCCTCAAACTACGGCCCCTGGGCCGGATACGTGCAATGAATGTTTGTGTTGCTGCGAAGAGTCTCCCCCTTTGGGGTGTTTTTTGTGTGGGTTGGAGGGGAGCAGAAATTCTGACTTGGGGTCTTGTGGAATTTGGGATCGTAGAATCACCCAGAAGCATAGAAGAGTCCAAAGACAGATGCCTGAATAAATGTCTTAAATGTATTTGTTCAAATGACACAACGTATTAACTATATACACAAGGTTGTCTTCATATTCATTATAGGATAGGGCGCACACAGCGTGTGTGGCTACCCTGATCAAAGATCAAAAGAGAGAGCGTGGTGGAAAAGTTAGAGGGGGTTTTATACTTGGTGTAAGCCTCTCCTTTCCCCACAGGGGTGGAGGCACTTTCTGCCTCCACGAGTGTCTGCATGACACATGTGCCAATGGCTTGCAAATACTTGACAGGTCTGCTTCGGCCTCATGGTGTGGGGCTTTGGACAAAGGCTGGAGAGAAGGGCCACTGGTGGCAAAGAGCCGGAGGGCCTTGTTCCAGTGGGACTGCATCATGAGTTGGAACTATCTGATCATCTCAGCCCGCTGAGCCTCCAGGCACTGGTATCTGGCCTTGTATTCCCACAGATCTTCCCTCTGCTTGGAAAGCCTATACTCATAGTCCTCAGTGAGGTGCTTCTGCTGAGCCTCCTTCTCGGCCCGGGCGAGGACGGGCTGGGAGAGGAGGGGCAAGTAGAGGCTGGCAAGGAGCCCCTTGACATGAGTGACATTCAGTTGGCCATGCCCACCCAGCCAGTCATTAGGCAGATCATATTAGTGGTCCGCGGGATTTAAAATTATGAATGTAGTGGTCCCTGTGGTCTGAAATGTTGGGGACCTCTGCCCTATTGCACCTTCCCATGGGAAGGAGTTGAAACAGTTCATGTCCAGGATGTGACGGTTCTGTAGATATTTTTGCAGCCCTCTTTCCGGTTCGTGCATTGTACAGGTCCTCAACAGAAGGCAGGCTGGTTGTAAATATTTTTTCCCTGCAATCCTAACTATCCCTTGACCTCTGTACCTGCCCTGTTGCTGTGCCAAACCAGACAGTTATAGAGATGCAAATGACAGACTCAATAATTCCTTCGTAGAACTGTATCAACAGATTCTTGGGCAAGCTGAGCTTTCTGAGTTGACATAGGAAGAATATTGTTTGTTCTGCCTTTTTAACGATGATAAGAAATATCTATTGAAGCTAAGAGTAGGGTGGTTTTTTTATTATTATTTTAATTTCAAAATATTTAACCGAGTGTCTCCGAATCTGAAAATGCCGCTCATCCAAACAACGTTATTAACAGATATTGTAGCTGTAAATATTGCCACTGAGTTACATCTCTTTCCAATCTCTCTGATTAATGTTGATAGAAAGATCTTAACAGCAATGCTGGCGAAGAGATTACAGCCACCGCTATCATTTATTATTAAGAATGATCAAGCAAGGCTTATAAAAACGAGGCAAGCAACAGACAGTATTAGGTTAGCTGTAGATTTAATAGCCTTGAATGAAGACGAAGACCAATTTGTAATCCCATCGTTAGAGGCTGAAAGGGCTTTCGACAAAATATTATACGTGTTTGCTGTCTTAAACAGGCTTCGATTTCCTTTGAAATTCATAAAATTCATCAAGATACCCATAGAAAAGAATATTTGTAGCTCAGGGTAGAACTGTTTGGTCTTTGGTGTCCTCTTGATGGCTTTCTTGAAGAGGTTGGATCAAGGTATTGTATGAGTCATGCATATTCAAAGTGAAGATTCGTAGGGTCATAGCATCATAGATCTGGAAGGGACCTTGGAAGTCTTCTAGTCCAACCTCCTCAAAGCAGAAGACCTTATACCATCCTGGACAAATGGTCAAGATCACATGAAGTGTCAGTACCACTTTATAAAGCCTAGGTAAAACCACACTTGGATTATTACATCCAGTTTCAGCCACCACGATACAAAAAAAGATGTTGAGACTCTAGAAAGAGTGTAGAGAAGAGCAATAAGGTTGATCAGGAGGCTGGAGGATAAGACACATGAAGAACATACAAAGGTTGCAGGAATTGGGTATGTCTAGTTTAATTAAAAGAAGGACTAGGGGAGACATGACAACAGTCTTCCAATATCTCAGGGGCTGCCACAAAAAAATAGGGGGGACAGACACAATGTATTCTCCAAAGAACCTGAAGGCAAGACAAGAAACAATGGATGGAAACTCATCAAGAAGAGAACCAAACTAGAACTAAGGAATTTTTTTTACCAGCTATTAGAACAATTTAACACTGGAAGGACTTGCCTTCAGAAGTTGTGTGAGCTCCATCACTGGAGGTTTACAAGAAGAGACTGAGCAGCCTTTGTCCAGAATGGCATAGAGTTCTCCTGCTTGAGGAGGAGTTGGACCAGAAGGGTCTTCCAGGTCCCTTCCAACTTCATTAGGCTTTTATTCTTGTTGTCCAGTCTACTTTTGAAAAACTCCACCAATGGAGCATCAGCAACTCAAGGATACAAACGTTTCATTCATTAATTGTTCTCACTGTCAAGAAATTCCTCCTTAATTCTAAGTTGGATCTCTCCTTAATGGTCTTCTACTCATTACTTCTTGTTCTGCCTTCAGGTGATCTCACCCATGCTTTTTGATGTTTGTGTGGAACCCTGGCTTGTGCTTTTAGACAACACCGGTTGTCTAAGAGTTAAGGAGTAGTACATTAGGCAAAAGTAGAACTGAAGGAAGAAATGGTGGCAAATGAGAAATACAAGTGTCAGGGTTCCAAGTAACACCCCCAACGAAAGAAGACTCCGAGGCTAGAAATTCCTCAAAGTTCCACTTTGTTAGAGATGTCATATTGGCACATCTGGGAAAACCCAAATCTGAAAGTTTCCAGGTTTTCCCCACCCAAAGGAAAGTTCAAGTCCCTGCCCAACACCCACATGTCCATCACATGGTCCAATCAATGCACCCTCCCAACTGGAGATGCCTCCCAAGTGGAGTTGCCTCTTGAAAAAGCACCTTTGGGACAACCATGACCTGGATGACTGAGCATCTCCATAGACACCTAGGCCCTGGAAGTTGCTCCACAAGCTTCAGAAAATATCTACCACTGCTTCTGGAGAAAAGTGAGGCTCTTCCCATTGCTATTTTTATTAAAGTTTCAGCTAGCCAATCAGGAACCATGACAACTGATGGGTTAATGGAATAAGTACCGTATTTTTTGGAATATAAGGCTCACCTTTCTCTCCCTAAAAGAAGCTGAAAATTTGGGTGCATCTTATACTCCGAACATAGCTTTTACAGAAAAAAGCTTTTTTTCAGCCCTAATGAGGCTCTAACAAGTGATTTTCCCAGCTTTGCCTGCTCCCTCGATTCTCCACTGTGCTTTAATGAGGCTCTAGCAAGTGAAGCAATCTCCATGCTTTGCTCCGACTCTCAGCTGTTCTTTAGAAACTTTTTTTCAGCCCTAACTAGGCGATAGCTGAGTGAAGCGATCTCCCCGTGCTTTGCCTGCTTTTCTCGTTGCTGCTTCCTCTGAGCTATGTCTTAGAAGCTGTATTTTATCCCCAAGCAGGAGATAAAAAGCCAGCAAACTATTATGCTGAAGCTGACCAGACTAAGGATGCTAGCCAGATGAATACCTGGTAGGCAGATTTCTTTTTTTCCTATTTTCCTCCCCAAAAACTAAGCTGCGTCTCATACTCCGGTGTATCTTATGCTCCGAAAAATACAGTATATAACCATTTATCTAAGTTCTGGATGAAACCAAGGGAAAGACCCAGCAACTTCATTATACCCTTCTGATGGACCATCAGTGTCTTTTCTTTGCCCCAAAAATATTCCCGTAGACACACACAAATTAAATTTTAATCTATCTTGATGCATTATCTCCATCTCAATTATCATTCAGCCACCTTATTTGCATAAGTCAAGAGATCGTAATGACTTACTCAACTAAGCATACCCATGCAGTTAATTACTTTGGGGTATTTTTTTTTCTTTTCCAAATGAAATACTAAAATTATTTCCCAGCAGAGAAAGCAAACCTGCTCACCCATGACAGTGTGGGATGCTAGAAGCATGCGTGTTATGTGTGTGTTTTAAACAACGAATAGGAAATTAATTTTTTTCAGCTCGTTGAAGCATGCCCACGATCCACGCAGAGGGGAAAACTGCTTAAAGATGGTCCCAGTGCTTCCTACGTCTCTTTTTTCTGCTTCTGTTATTCAGAAATTGTCTCTGGGTGACTTTGCCTCAGGGGTGAAATGCTCCCGGTTCGGACCGGATCGCCCAATCCGGTAGCGATGGAGGTGGGTGGTTCGGAGAACCAGCAGCAAAAATGCCTGCTCCCCACACCCGCATGACTAGCCGAGCCGCACAATCATTAGAGACTTTTTTTTTATTTGTAAAAGCATTTTTTCTACAACCTCTTCAGTGAAAAAAACACTTTTAAAAGTAAAAAAAAAGCCTGTGATGATTGTGCGGCTCAGCTGGGATCCTCAAAGGCTTTTAAAACAAAAAAACCCTTTTTTTCTTTTAAATGCCTCTGACGATCCAAGCTGAGGTGTCTGATCAGCAGAGGCTTTTTAAAAAACTCAACTTGGATCATCAGAGGCATTTAAAAGAAAAAAAGCCTCTGCCGATCAGGCAACTCAGCTGGGATCATCAGAGGATTTGCCGAAGAGGTTGCAGAAAAAATGGTTTTAAAAGTAAAAAAAAAATGCCCACACCCACCAAGTCACATTACTCCCCCAATCCATACATGAAGCAGACTGATACACACCATGAAGATGTGGCATGACCACGAAAGTGAAGCCAAACAACAGCAACGCAGTTCACCAGCTCAAATCCCCCTGCAACTCAGACTAACCTAAGCACAACCAAGCCCCCACCCAAACAGAGCACAGCCACCAATCAGAATACATCTCCACACAATCAGAACACAGCCAAGCTCCCACCAAATCAGTTCACACCCCCACTAACAGTTAAAAGGAAGAAACAGCTGCGATCACACATTGCTCCTAGAAGCATGAAGCCGAAAACACCAGCCTGAAGATGACGAATGAAACTTTGTTGAAACGTCACCAAGACACTTCCAATTTTACATGGGAGAAAACCCGAATAACCAGAGACCTACATACAAACACCCGCAAAAACCTCAGAAATATATATATATATATATATATATATTCCTTTTTGTAAGATTTATGTGTATTTCTCTTTAGTCAGGTTCTTCCTACATAAACTAAAAATTTCTGCAGCCCTAGTTCAGTGAAATCACAATCCACTAGTTTCTAGGCTTTTTTTTTTCTTTCTGGCAGCAAGCAGGCCCTCTGCTGACCATTGGGAGACTAAGATAGATCTATTTCTGGCTTATAAGCCTTCATCAGTTAGCCACACCCACATCTCATGTATCCTCCCTGTAAAGGTACAGTATTTGTTTTCTTTCCTTTTCGTAGGATTTATGTGTATTTCTCTTTAGTCAGGTTCTTCTTCAATACTGTAAGCAGAAATGAAAATGTGTGCAAGCGTAGGAACTGCAAACTGATTCAGCAGGATTCATTAACTTCTTTATAAACATAATAATAAATGAAGATAAATGTACAATACCAATATAGATTCTTCTCCAACGTAGTAGCAGTTACAAGCAAGGCAGGAGAGAACAGTTAGTTTTATTTCAGCAGAGTGTTCTGACTTAGGCATCCTGACATATTAAAAGCACACGAGTAGTCCCAAAAAATATTTTTTTATTATTTTAATGGCTGTGAATTCCTTTCATTTCACCAAGAGTTTATAAATAGTCCAACAGAAGTCTGCCACAATCCTTTGGATGAGGCTGGTAAAAACCCATCTTTATCTTCTTTGACATGCTGCCAAACACCTAATTGGCAATTATCTTGGCAAGGCCACACGGAGCACAGAGTCAAAAACGGAGCTTCAAAGTACAAACTGACACCATCCACAACGTAGCTTCCTGTAAAGGCCCACATGCCTTTGCTCTTCCTTTATGTTTTATGGGAAGGGTCAATCATCTCCAAGCCTTACTCCCGAGTCGTCTCTTTTGTTTTAACTGTTCTTGCCTTCTGGTAGCTCTGCACATGTGCGCACTAGGAACAGGCTCTTCCTACTCCTCTGCTTCTCTGATGTCCGACTCTGGAGACTCCGGAGTCAGCATGTAACTCCCAGATGGCCATGGCCCCATCTCTGCCTCCAATGCAGAGCCCTCATCTGAACCTTCCCCAGACTCCAGGACTGGTCCATGTTCCTCCCCAGCCTCCTCACTGTTTGACTCTGCTGCCAGCTCCACAGGCTGCTGGCAGACCACAACACAGAGCAGATTAGTTTCAGTTCCTTTGCACAGACTTACAAGCTGCAGACTAAGACACGCCCTGGCTCCAGTCTGCCTCAGCTCCCAAACAGCCCTCATTGGCTGACTTAGTTGCTATGCCTATACATTGGCTGACCTTGTTACCATATCTTATTCCAGTTGATGAATATAGTCTGACAGAGATCCAAATGCTGACATGTCTCCTGTGTATTTTGATTATGACCATAAACACACACACACACACACACACACACACACACACACACACACACATTTGTTCTCCTACTAGGTGGATCTAAAGACCTTGTTCTCTTCCCTTCCTCTATCATTTCCCACTTGGAGTACAGAAATGATGCATTTTCAATTGTGTTAGATGATAATGCGCTGGTGTTAATGTTTCTTTGGCAGGAGCTCAGGAAATTAATTAACATGGCGCTCGCTAAATGGAAATATGACTGTTCGTTGTAGCTTTCATTTTCATTTCTGCTGGCGGCTTTTATCATCCGTTGCTTTTAATCTCATGGTTATTCTCATAACTTCCCAGGATGATTTTTGCATGCAGATTAGATGTTGGAAACAGCATCCTTTGGTGTTACCAGTTGAAAGAGAGGAAGGGCATAAAACATTGTTTTTATCATCAATTTCACCTGCAATTCTTGGTGCCTTTTTCCTACTCACCTAGAATTGTTCCATCATCAATTTCACCTCTAATCCTGGAGTTCGTTTGCTACTCAGTTTCCTTGGCCACCATTCCCAAAAACTGATGGCACAGCATCTCACCATTTTTGTGGCATGAAACTCATAAAAAGTAGAATGTGTACAGTTGATACCTCATCCAAAAGTAGTAGATGACTTCTCCCAGTGGCTTTATGTAACTGTTAGAAAAAAAACAGGGGGGGGGAGCGAAGCATCGGCTGTGGTGGAAATGAACCACCACCACTTACTAGAACTGAAAAATTAAAAAAGAAGTGAAACCACAACAGAAAAGAACGAAGTCTCGAGTCCCCAAATCTTACAGGAGATTAGATGGTTGATGGTCCTGAAGAAGATTGTTCAATAGGCTGGGAATCACTATCATCAACCAAATGCTGAGAAAGGTAGAAAGATGGTTAGGGGACTGGAAGCTAAAACATACAGTACGATGAACAGTTGCAGGAACTGGGCATGGCTAGTCTAGTGAAGAGAAGGACCAGGGGAGACATGACAGCAGTCTTCCAATATTTGTGGGGCTGCCACAGAGAGGAGGGGGTCAAGCTATTTTCCAAAGCACCTGAAGGCCAAACAAGGAATAATGAATGGAAACTGAACAAGGAGACAAGCAACTTGGAACTAAAGAGAAATCTTCTGACGGTGAGAACAATTAACCCATAGAACAGAAGTTGCCTTCAGAAGTTGTGGGAGCTCCATCATTAGTGATTTTCAAGAATACAGTTCTACAGAGGAATGATTGAGTCTGTCATCTACACCTCTATAACTGTCTGGTTTGGTACTGCAACCCAACAAGACAGACACAGACTTCAGAGGATCATTAGAGCTGCAGAAAAAACAATGGCTACCCACCTGCCTTCCATGGAGGACCTGTATACTACACGAATCAAAAAGAGGGCTGTGAAAATATTTATAGACCCCTCACATCCTGGACATAAACTATTTCAACTCCTACCCTCAAAACGACGCTATAGAGCACTACACACCAGAACAACTAGACACAAGAACAGGTTTTTTCCCGAACTCTGCTAAACAAATAATTCCCTCAACACTGTCAAACTATCTACTAAGTCTGTATTACTATTAATCTTCTCATCGTTCCTATCACTTATTTCCTCCCGTTGATGACTGCATGACTGTAACTTTGTTACTTGTATCCTTACGATTTATATTGATATTGTTTCCTGATTGTTTATTTGTCTATGCTTATATGACTATCATTAAGTGTTGTACCTTATGATTCTTGATGAATGTATCTTTTCTTTTATGTACAATGAAAGCTTATGCACCAAGACAAATTCCTTGTGTGTCCAATCACACTTGGCCAATAAAGAATTCTATTCTCTTCTAATTCCATGGTCTTGACATGGCATGCAGAAGTGTGCTCCATCATTGGAGATTTTCAAGAAGAGAATGGATAGCCATTTGTCTGAAATGGCACAGAACAACTTGCTTGGACTAGAAAATCTCCAAGTTTCCTTCCAACTCTTGTTATTCTGTATTATTTTGTGGTTGTGAGCTGCCCGGAGTAGCCCCATGGTGAGATAGGCGGCAAATAAATTAACTTATAATAATAATGTCCTAGCAGGTCTGCCTTTCTCTTCCTGGTTATTGGTGGCATTTTCACAAGCTCAGGGGGTTCCATGGTGGCAGCGAAGAATCTGCACGTTAAGAGTACACACATCAAAATAATAATCTCCCACCGCTTGATGCTGGGAGGGTGGGGCTAAGAGAAAATCAATAGGCTATTGAAACAGTAATTGTGAAAAATGTATTTGTCTTTAATAATAAGACCATAAATTAGGAGGATGAACCAGCAAGGGAGAGAACAGGGGAGGCCTGGGAAGACAAAAATCAATTTCCTTGTCTCTAGTCACAGGTGGCTAAGGCTGCAATGTAATTTCTGCCTCATAAATTAATGTTCTTACGGTTTTGTGAAAAGGAGGGAGAATCAAGATGGGGGAGTGAATGTTAAAATATGTCCCCCCCCCTTAAAAAAATCCCCCAGATTTCCCCTTTAATAGGACAAGTAGATGCTGGAGGAATCTGGGAAGTGCTGAGAAGGGGAGAGATCCAGCCTTGGGGAAGGGAGGGAGGGAGGGAAGGAGAGAAGATGGATATTAGGTGAGAGAATGAGAGAGGGAGGGAAGGATGGAAAGAAGGAACGAAGAAAGGAAGGAAGGAAGGAGATATATGGGTGAAGAAGGAAGGAGGGAGGGAGGGAGGGAGAGAGATATATGGGTGAGGAAGGAAGGAAAGTGATATGTAGGTGAGGAAGGAAGCAAGCAAGCAAGAAGGATATTAGGTGAATGAGAGAGGGAAGGAAGGAAAGAGATATGTGGGTGAGGAAGGAAGGAAGGAAGGAAGGAAGGAAGGAAGGAAGGAAGGAAGGAAGGAAGGAAGGAAGGAAGGAAGGAAGGAAGGAAGGAAGGAAGGAAGGAAGGAAGAAGATATATGGGTGAGGAAGGAAAGGGGGAGGGAGGGGGAGGGAGGGAGATATATGGGTGAGGAAGGAAGGAGGAAGGAGGGAGAGAGAGATATGGCTGAGGAAGGAAGGAAAGTGATATGTAGGTGAGGAAGGAAGCAAGCAAGCAAGAAGGATATTAGGTGAATGAGAGAGGGAAGGAAGGAAAGAGATATGTGGGTGAGGAAGGAAGGAAGGAAGGAAGGAAGGAAGGAAGGAAGGAAGGAAGGAAGGAAGGAAGGAAGGAAGGAAGGAGGGAGGGAGGGAGGGAGGGAGATATATGGGTGAGGAAGGAAGGAAAGAGATATGTGGGTGAGGAAGGAAGGAGGGAGGGAGGGAGATATATGGGTGAGGAAGGAAGGAAAGAGATATGTGGGTGAGGAAGGAAGGAAGCAAGCAAGAAGAATATTAGGTGAATGAGAGAGGGAAGGAAGGAAAGAGATATGTGGGTGAGTAAGGAAGGATGGAAGGAAGGAAGGAAAGAAGGAAGGAAGGAGATATATGGGTGAGGAAGGAAGGACGGAGGGAGGGAGGGAGATATATGGGTGAGGAAGGAAGGAAAGAGATATGTGGGTGAGGAAGGAAGGAAGAAAGCAAGAAGAATATTAAGTGACTGAGAGAGGGAAGGAAGGAAAGAGATATGTGGGTGAGGAAGGAAGGAAGGAAGGAAGGAAGGAAGGAAGGAAGGAAGGAAGGAAGGAAGGAAGGAAGGAAGGAAGGAAGGAAGGAAGGAAGGAAGGAAGGAAGGAAGGAAGATTCTTGTAAAATTATGTAACCTGCTCAATAAAGACAGACTTAGCATTCTTAGCTGTGCTGGACTACCTCACAAGGCTGACATCAATCATGTAAGTTTGAGTGTACCCTTCATTCCTTGGCTTGTATTCTCCTCAAAACTAGAAGGTATCCTTCTGAGATGCTTTTACCACCCTCTTCTTTCAGGGTCAACTTTCATTGACCAGACCATTGAGTATGCTGTGTCTCTTCTTCCTGTCTCCCGGGACATTCCCACATACCCTTATAGGAATTCTTGAAGATGCTAGAGGAAGAGGAAGAGAAGAAGAATACTTGCATGCCCATCCTCTACGAATCCCAAAACTTGATGGAGGAAGTATCCAGAGATGTCACCAAAAGAATTCCAAGTGAGCTTCCACCAAGGAAAATTCCAGTATTTAAGGGGCTGCCACAAAGAAGAGAGGGTCAACGTATTTCCCAAAGCACCAGAAGGCAGGAGAAGAAACAAGGGATGGAAACTAATCAAGGAGAGAAGCAATTTGGAATTAAGGAGAAACTTCCTAACAGGGAGAACATTTAACCATCATGCCTTCAGAAATGATAGGAGCTCCATCACTGGAGGTTTTTAAGAAGAGACTGAAAAGCCATCTAAAGAGACTATGGTATCGAGCTCTGGAAAGATGTCCTAAAACTGCATCTAGTGTGACTAAAAAGGCCAATTCGAGAGTGGCCATCCCTTCCATACTGAGGGCAGATACATTCTGTCCCCTGCCCAGTCCCCAGATTTCGCTGGTTCCGGGACTGCCTCTTTGCCTCAAGTGTCTCTTCAAATCGGAGAAGGCCATGCTGCGTCCTTAGCCTCCAAGCTGAACGATCGGAGGTCAAGGCTTCCCAGTTGTTAATGTCCATTCCCAGGGCCTTTAGGTCCCTCTTGCAGATATCCTTATATCGCAGCTGTGGTCTCCCTCTGAGGCGCTTTCCCTGCACTAATTCTCCATACAGGAGATATTTCGGAATCCGACCATCAGCCATTCTCACGACATGTCCAAGCCAGTGTAGACGTCGCTGTTTCAATAGTGTGTACATGCTAGAAATTCCAGCACGTTCCAAGACTGCGCTATTTGGATCTTTGTCCTGTCAGGTGATGCCAAGAATTCGTCGGAGACAGCGCATATGAAAGGTGTTCAACTTTCTCTCCTGCCGTGCGTAGAGGGTCCAAGACTCACCGTAGTACAAGAGTGTGCTCAGAACTCAGACTCTATAGACCTGGATCTTCGTACGTTCTGTCAGCTTCTTATTAAGCCATACTCTCTTTGTAAGTCTGGAAAATGTGGTGGCTGCTTTACCCAATGGTATAGGATCTCCTGCTTGGGCAATGGGTTGGGTAAGACCTCCAAGGTCCCTATCAGCTGTATTCTGATTGAGGGAAGGTAGGTGAGTAGAGATGGGGACATTTTATTCAAAGCTACGAGCATCAACTATTCGGTGCTAAGATGTTGGTCAGTGATGGATTCAAGGCAGGAACGTCTTGGAAATAACTGTTTCCGGCAAAATCCAAAGAGTTAACATTTTATATATATAAATGAAAAAAGATTGCTCATGCAATCTTGGTGCCTTTGTTGTATTTTTTTTGGCGCCGAGCGTGATATGAAATGAGCGCTGTTTACTCTATCGACATTATAGTTCCTCTGAGCCCTCAGGCTATAGATTTTTAAGATTATGAATAAACTCCCAATTCCTCTGCCAGCCTAACGATTTTGAAGACAATACTCATCTTGTTCCCCTTGGGTTCCATCTCAAAGAAGCTTTCTTATTAAGTTCTACCATCTTCCCTGGAGAAACGGCGTGTGGTAGTTATTGATGGCTTGCCTTTTTTTTTTTTCTTTTCCACGGCAGCCCCGCCGGCACTTGCCGTGCGTCTGTTAGCTCCGCAATCTCTCTAAATCGCGTTTTAATTATTCTTTGCTGTCCTTTTGTTTCTGAACAAGGAAAGGGAAGTTGATTTAACCAGATGGTGACAACTTCAAGGAAGGCAGAACAATGGCTCCTGTTTGGCCATCCTTCCATTCCCAGCAGAGCCTCCCGATTATATCAAAAGAAGATTATGAGGAGAAAGCAGTTGGCGACAGGAAAATTCAGTGGTTGCATATTGAAATATAAACAAGTTTAAATCACTCCAGATGCCCGTCGGGGAGATGGCTTCAGCATTCCTTTCTCGATCTGACATGGGTTTCTTTCTCAAATTTATATCTTATCTTTATTTTATTTTATGACTCAAGGCTGTGTGCCTAATATTATCTGTTCCTATCTTCTCCATGACAAGTCTAGAATATAAAACACAGATTTGAAGGGACCTTGGAGGACTTCTAGTCCCGAAGGAGACCCTATGCCAGTGTTGTAGTGGTGGGTTCCTCCCAGTTCGGCCCAGTTCGGCCGAGCCGGTAGCGGTAATGATATGACATCACTGAACCAGTTCTCTTTGTTCTGCAGCTGGGCCCTCCCACCCACCCCACCCCCCATCTTACCTTTTATTTGGCCCCACCCCCAATCTATTGCTGCCTCCCAAGTCCCAGCTGATTGGCTAGAAAGAAAAAACTGTTTAAAACTCTTGCAGCGTGGCTTCAAAGGGCTGCCCTACAGCGGATCAGAGTTAAAAGGTAGTGTGATGGTAGACCGGTGCCTCCAAAAACAAATGAGTAGACCGGTGCCTCCAAAAACAAATGAGTAGACCGATGCCTCCTAAAACAAAGGAGTAGACCGATGCCTCCAAAAACAAATGAGTAGACCGATGCCTCCTAAAACAAAGGAGTAGACCGATGCCTGCAAAAACAAATGAGTAGACCGGTGCCTCCAAAAACAAATGAGTAGACCGATGCCTCCAAAAACAAATGAGTAGACTGATGCCTCCAAAAACAAATGAGTAGACTGGTGCCTCCAAAAACAAATGAGTAGACCGATGGCTCCAAAAACAAATGAGTAGACCGATGGCTCCAAAAACAAATGAGTAGACCGATGCCTGCAAAAACAAATGATTAGACCGATGCAAAAACAAATGAGTAGACCGATGCCTGCAAAAACAAATGAGTAGACCGATGCCTCCAAAAACAAATGAGTAGACCGGTGCCTTCAAAAACAAATGGGTAGACCAGTGCCTGCAAAAACAAATGAGTAGACCGATGCCTCCAAAAACAAATGAGTAGACTGATGCCTCCAAAAACAAATGAGTAAACCAGAACAGCTCTGCAAGCAGTCAAAAGCCTGGCAGACCAGTACCTCTGCCAAATCCTAAAGAATTGTCACATGACCCTCAAGCCACGCCCACAAAATAAGCCACACCCACAGAAACGGTAGTAAAAACTTTTAGAACCCATCCCTGCAGTGTTGGGGACCCTTTTAAGCACTGAGTGCTGAAATGGGAGTGTGTGTGCGCATGCATGCCAGAAATTGGCTGCCTGGCTGCTTTTCCAATTTCTGGTGTTCCTGTGGGCATGAAAACCAGTTGGCCAGTTCGCTGGAAACCAGAAGAGCTTCGGGCGACAGCTCGCGTGGCCAGATAAAAGGCTATGTGTGCCACTTCTAGCACATGTCCCATAGGTTTGCCATCACGACCCTATGCCATTCCAGACAAAATGGCTCCTCAGCCTCTTGATTGGATTCTTGCAAGGACCTACCTGTCATATCTTAAAATAAGAGCACGCCCACATGAGTCAGCAGGGACCTCAAACTTGAAAATCTTTAGAAATGTGGAATTGCCAATCCAATATTCCTAGTTAGCCTCTCTCGCTGATTTAGTCATTAAATGACAGGCTTTGGAGATCTTCTAATCCAGCCCCCTACTCAAGCATGAGATCCTATATCACTGATGGCTAACCTTTTTGCCGTCACATGCCAGAAGCTGGGGTAGCACGGGGAGGACACACGTGTGCGTGCCCACACCCATAATTCAATGCCCCCCATGCAACCCACCACGCTCCTCCCGCTTTTTGCACGCGATGGCACGGTGGGCCCGGAAGGCCTGTTTTTCGCGTTCCCCAGGCTCCAGAAGCTTTCTTGGAGCCTGGGGAGGGCAAAATGGCCTTCCCCACTCCCCCCCCCCCCATGGAGGCCCTCTGTCGGAAATATCCCGTTTCCTGACTTCCGATGGGACCGGAAGGCCCATTTTTCGCTCTCCCCAGGCTACAGAGACTTTCTAAGTGCCTGCAGAGGGCGAAAATGGTGTTTTCCCACCCATCCAGAGGCCCTCCGGAGGCCGGAAACAGCCCATTCCCCAACTTCCAGTGGGCCCGGAAGACCTGAAAATCAGCTGGCCAGTGCGCGCATGCACCCAGAAGTTGAGCTAGGGTAACACTTGCGTGCATCCACAACTTCTGGAGGCAAGCTGTTACACTGGTTAATTGTTCTCACTGTCAGGAAATTTCTCCTTGGTTCTAGGCTGCTTCTCTCCTTGATTATTTTCCATCCATTGTTCCAAGTAAGTGAATACCATCCTTGTTGGGAATGTTACTTAGAACCCTGACATTGAGTTTGACACCCTTGGACTAGACAAGCATAGTTGCCTTAATCGTTCATCATGTAACTAGCAACTGGCCTGAAATCCCGTAGCCAGGTAGATCACAGCACTTAAAAGCACACACCTCACTGCACGTATCGGGCATCACTCCTATTTTCTGTTGTTGTTGTTGTCATCAGACACCTCAATATTTGTGAGAAGTTTCTCCTGCTGGAACATAACCAATCATCCGACATGACAATGATTCCAAGAACATTTTTCAAATTCTGTCCTCCTGTGTTTTCTTTGCTATGAGATATGCCTCTCACTTACCTCGCAACATGTATAAACGGTACGCAGGCTGTAAATTGGTTGGACACCTTTGACAAGTATGTTCACTTCAGAGGGAAGGAATAGGGTTCTCCAGATGTAGTATAACAGAGTTGGAAGGGACCTTGGAGGTCTTCTAGTCCAACCCCCTGCTCAGGCAGGAAAATCTATATCCGTGATGGCGAACCTATCACACACGTGCCCAAAGAGGCAAGCGAAGCCATGTCACCTGGAATGCCCGGCCTTGCCTGTTTGTCTTCTGGGTTTCTGGTGTGCATGAGTGCACGATGATCAGCTGTCCTTCATGCATATGGCTCTGCCAAAAATCTCTGTGCAGATGCGCGCTGGCCAGCTGATCATGCATGCTAGAACCCAGAAGTTCAGCTTTTCGCAAGCGCAGCCCTGAGAAGCGTACATGACGTTTCCATGCATATATATATGTTTTCGTAGATTTTCACGGGTAGAGATATGCACGTTTTGCTGTATTCGGGTCTTTTTCCGTGTAAGATTGAGAGTATCGTGGCGATGTTTCGACGAGGTCCCACTCGCCATCTTCAGGCTGGTGTCTTCGGCTTCATGCTTGTGCGAGGAAAGGGTGATCGGAGCTGCCGTCTCTCTATAAATACTGGTGGGGAGGTGTGGGGTGCTGGCTTTGTTGCTGTGAGCGGGTTGGTTGTCTGTGTTGTTACATCTTGGTTGGTTGATGGAGTTGATGTTTGCAGATTAGTCAGCGGTTTCGTAACATCCTGTGTGGGTGAGGTCCTTGATATGTGCCCATTAGTCTTTTGTGTTTTAACAACTTGGGTAATGGGCTGTGTGTTAATATCCTGAGTTCTAGTGTTGTGATATCCTGAGTTTTTTTTGATATAATGTCCTGAGCAGATGGCTGTGATGCCATATCCCGGGCTCTGGTTTGGCTCCGAGTTTGAGGTCAGCCATGAATATATATATTTATATTATTCCATGTTGTATTCCATGTTATTCCATGTTGTATTACATACATATATATATGTAGTACAACATATATGCTGCTTTTTTTTTGTCGTCTTCTTTTTTGACCACACAACCACTTAAGGGGCAAAATGTTCTGTCTGGGGAACGCCCCCCCCCCTCAAGGAGACCCCTCCCCAATGAGTTGCTACCTGTTCTTGTAATCTCAACAAGACATCCATTGATCGGGGTGGGTTTCTTTTTGTAAAAGAAATTGCTACCGCAATGATCTGCAAACTGGGTTTCTGTTTTTTAATGGCACAGTTTATTTTCCCTGCTCTTCCTATACAAATGCTTCCATTGGTTGTTTTTAAAGACATCATGCTTATAATAAATAGCCAAAGGGCTAGAAACTCTCCCCGGCTCCATACCGTCAAACGGGCATGAAAGATAATCTAGCTTCACTTTGCTTTTCATACAAGTTAGAAGGGACCTTAAAGAGCCTGGATAGCTCAACAGGCTAAAAGCAAACTAAAGCCTGTTATTAACATCCAGCTGTCTGCAATTACACCAGTTCGAATCTCACCAGGCTCAAGGTTGACTCAGCCTTCCATCCTTTCTAAGGTAGGTCAATTGAGGACTCAGTTTGTGGGGGCAATAAGCTGGCTTTGTATAAAATGTACAAAAGTATGAAGGCTATTGCTTAACGCATTGTAAGCCGCCCTGAGTCTCTGGAGAAGGGCGGCATATAAATCAAATTAAAAAAAGGAAGGAAGGAAGGAAGGAAGGAAGGAAGGAAGGAAGGAAGGAAGGAAGGAAGGAAGGAAGGAAGGAAGGAAGGAAGGAAGGAAGGAAGGAAGGACATTCAGTTGTCTGCAATTACTGTAAGTTCAAATCTCCCCAGGCTCAAGGTTGACTCAGTCTTCCATCCTTTCTAAGATAGGTAAATTGAGAACCCAGTTTGTGGGGGCAATAAACTGACTTTGTATAAAATATACAAAAGTATGAAGGCTATTGCTTAACGCACTGTAAACCGCCCTGAGTCTCTGGACGGCATATAAATCAAATTAAAAAAAGAAAGGAAGGAAGGAAGGAAGGAAGGGGAAGGAAAGAAAGAAAGAGGAAGGAAGGAAGGAAGGGAGGGAGGGAGGGAGGGAGGGAGGGAGGGAGGGAGGAAGGAAGGAAGGAAGGAAGGAAGGAAGGAAGGAAGGAAGGAAGGAAGGAAGGAAGGAAGGAAGGAAGGAAGGAAGGAAGGAAGGAAGGAAGGAAGGAAGGAAGGAAGGAAGGAAGGAAGGAAGGAAGGAAGGAAGGACATTCAGTTGTCTGCAATTACTGTAAGTTCAAATCTCCCCAGGCTCAAGGTTGACTCAGTCTTCCATCCTTTCTAAGATAGGTAAATTGAGAACCCAGTTTGTGGGGGCAATAAACTGACTTTGTATAAAATATACAAAAGTATGAAGGCTATTGCTTAACACATTGTAAGCCGCCCTGAGTCTCTGGACGGCATATAAATCAAATTAAAAAAAGAAAGGAAGGAAGGAAGGAAGGAAGGGGAAGGAAAGAAAGAAAGAGGAAGGAAGGGAGGGAGGGAGGGAGGGAGGGAGGGAGGGAGGGAGGGAGGAAGGAAGGAAGGAAGGAAGGAAGGAAGGAGGGAGGGAGGGAAGGAAGGAAGGAAGGAAGGAAGGAAGGAAGGAAGAAAGAAAGAAAGAAAGAAAGAAAGAAAGAAAGAAAGAAAGAAAGAAAGAAAGAAAGAAAGAAAGAAAGAAAGAAAGAAAGAACATTCAGCTGCCTGCAATTACTGTAAATTCAAATCTCCCCAGGCTCGAGGTTGACTCAGCCTTCCATCCTTTCTAAGGTGGGTCAATTGAGGGCCCAGTTTGTGGGGGCAATAAGCTGACTTTGTAGAAAAATATACAAAAGTATGAAGGCTATTGCTTAACGCATTGTAAGCCGCCCTGAGTCTTCGGAGAAGGACGGCATATAAATCTAATTTTTTTTAAAAAAAAGTCTTCTAGTCCACCATCACACAAACACACATACAGCCTGTGGCAGGAGTCATTTATTTATTAAGGACATTTATATGACCACCCAACTCATCGTGACTCCAGGCAACTTACAGAAACTCCCATCTCCCTCGAGAGAGTTATCAAGCTAAGCTAGAAGGGACCTTGGAGGTCTTCTAGTCCAGCCTCCCTATATGCATGATGGTGAACCTGTGGCACGCGGAGCCATATCTGTGGGCACGCAAACATAGCTCAACTCCAGCGCACCTGCGTACACCGGCCAGCTGATTTCCGGGCCTTCTGGTTCCACTGGGAGTTGGGAAACAAGCCATTTCCAGCCTCCAGGTGGCCTCTGGGTGGGTTGGGAAGGCAGTTTTCGTCCTCCCCAGGCTCCAAGAAAGCCTCTGGAGCCTGGGGAGGGCGAAAAACAGGCCCACCGGGTCATTGCGTGCCAAAAGCGGGGGTCACGCAGGGGGGGGGTCACACAAGCATGACCCCCGCTTTTGGCACGCGGTGGCAAAAAGGTTACCCATCACTGCCCTATACCATTTCCGACAAGAGATTGTCCAGTCTCTTCTTGAAAGCCTCCAGTGATGCAGCAGGGCCCACAATTTCTGAAGACAAGATGGATTACCGTATTTTCCGGCGTATAAGACGACTGGGCGTATAAGACGACCCTCCTCAGAGCCATTTAAGGCTCGTCAGAGCCTTATGGACTGGTCTGCCTGGTTACAGGAGAATGAGACCCGGCGTATAAGACGACCCCCGACTTTTGAGAAGATTTTTGTGTGTTAGAAAGTAGTCTTATACGCAGGAAAATACAGTAATTGTCCTCACTGTTAGGAATTTTCTCCTTAATTCCAAGTTGCCTCTCTCCTTGATTAGTTTCCATCCATTGCTTCTTGTCTTGACTTCTGGGGCTTTCGAAATTAGGTTTTCCCCCCGTCTTCTTTGTAGCAGCCTCACAAATACTGGATTGCTGCTATCATGATCCTTCCTTTCTCTAGACTAGATATAACCAAATCCGGCAATCATTCTTCATATGCCTCCAGGCCTTTAATCATCCAAGTTGCTCTTCTTTGCACTTTTTTCCAAAGTCTCAACATCTTTTTTGTAATGTAGTGACCAACACTGGATGCAGCATTCCAGGTGTGGGCCTTACTAGGATTTTATAAAGTGGTAGTAATACTTCACATGAATCTATGCCTCTGTTTATACAACCAAGGATTGTATTAGCTTATTTTTGGCTGCTGCCGCATACAACTGGCTCATGTTTAAGCGATCGTCCACTAGGACTCCAAGGTCCTGTTTTTGAGCCAGGTTCTGTGAGAGTTGGACTTATTTGGTGGGCTCCATAACACACACACACACACACACACACACACACACACACACACACACGTGTGTGTGTGTGTTAAACTTATCAAAATATAAAACACAAGTGAAAATTAATTTACTGTAGTGATAGTTCTTGACTTATGAACACAATTGAGTCTGTTGTTAAATGAGATAGTTGTTAAGTGATCTAGTAACAGATGAACGGAGTTGGAAGGGACCTTGTAGGTCATCTAGTCCAACCCCCACCCAAGCAGGAGACCCTACACCATTTCTGACAGATGGCAGTCCAGTCTCTTCTTGAAAGCCTCCAATGATGAAGCTCCCACAACTCCTGAAGGCAATTTCTGTTCCATGGGTTGATTGTTCTCACTTTCAGTAAATTCCTCCTGATTTCCAGGTTGAATCTCTCCTTGATCAGTTTCCATCCATGATTTCTTTTTTTTAATTTTTTTTAAATTTGATTTATATGCCGCCCTTCTCCGGAGACTCAGGGCGGCTTACAATGCATTAAGCAATAGCCTTCATACTTTTGTATATATTTATACAAAGTCAGCTTATTGCCCCCACAAACTGGGTTCTCAATTTACCCACCTTAGAAAGGGTGGAAGGCTGAGTCAACCTTGAGCCTGGCTAGGATTGAACTCACAGAATTACAGGCAGCTGGATGTTAATTGCTGCCTTTAATAGGAGGCATTAGCCCCCTACGCTACTCAGGCTCACTCTCATACTTCTTGTCTGACCTTCGGGTGCTTTGGAAAACAGCTTGGCCCCCCTCCTCTCTGTGGCAGCCCCTCAAATATTGGAAGGCTGCTATCATGTCTCCCCTGGTCCTTCTCTTCACTAGACTGGCCATGCCCAGTTCCTGCAACCGTTCATCACATGTTTTAATCCTCCAGTCCTCTCTCATCATCCTGGTTGTTCTCCCCAACTCCATACAATCCCCCCTCCCAGTTTCCGACAGCACTAAATGTGGCTGTCAACTTGCAAAGCTTTCAAGTTGCCATGAGCAGGAGGGAGGGAGAACTGATAGAGCTGATCGACTTCCCTAACTGAAGTTACATTCCATACATGCTTCCTGACCGCAATCAGAAGGAGGGTGTTGGATTTCACAGCCAGCCAAAGTGGTTCATTGGAGAATGTGATTTATGACATGGCCAGGGAGGAGGGGAGAGACAGGGTCATAAGGGAACGTAAATCTACGTGGGATTAGTTCTAACTGCATCCGATTATTGCCAAAATGGTGCTCCTAATAAATGACTGTATTTCTTTTGAAGTTTGGCTCATGGCTCATGAATTAATTAGGGCATCTTTTGGAAACTTCACAGTGGCAGCCTGAAGATCCAAAATAAAAGATGTCTTCCAGGACTGACATGAGCTTTACCCCATTCTACCGCCTTATTTGTTACACGAACCGCTGCAGTTGCTAAATTAGTAATATGGTTGTTAAATTAATTGTTGTGGCCCCGTCCTCTGAGCCTATCCCATTGGAGGAAGGAAGCTCTGAGCATGAGGAAGAGGAGCCAGCCAGATCTCCCAGCCCCCCCCCCCTCTGGCACCGTCTCAGGTGCCAGCTGAAAGAGAGCAAAGTAGTGGGGAAACAGGTGTCTCAGATGAGAGTGAGGGAGAGACGTCATTCCTGGACGCACATCAAAGAAGGCGAGATAAGCGCTTACAGCAGCTGAGGAGACGTATGAGGGAATAGACCTGAGTCACTGGACTTGAGTCACAGGACCAATGAGTCACTGG